>CM019828.1:69378677-69527353 GCA_009763385.1 Coix lacryma-jobi var. lacryma-jobi
GACTTGAGCTTACTGAAGAGCTCGTCGCAGGTGAGAGTCTCATAGTTCGGCGATTCGATGATTGCCTGAACCTTGGAGTCCCACACCGAACGGTCAAGAGTGTGCAAAAGCTTCAAAGCACGCTCATGATCGTCAAATGGCAACTGCTCTCTGTTAGCCCTCATCCTGTTGACAATCACCTGAAAGCGAGCGAATAAACTTTCTATGCTCTCGCCAGGTTGATGTCTAAAGTTCTCATACTCTCGCTTGAACGACTCGTAGAGTCGGGTTTTGACTTGAGAGGTGCCCTCATGAAAACGCATGAGAGTATCCCAGATCTCCCGAGCCGTAGCGAGGTGAGAAACGCGATCAAACTCACCCATGCTCAAACAAGAGAAAAGAGCATTACGGGCTCGGCTATTGGCATCGTGCTCATCGATCTGCTGTTGATTCACACGAGCAGCCAAGACCACGTAATCAGGGGAGTTGCAAATATCCCAGATCGAAGCGCCCAAGCTCTGCAAATAGGCCGACATACGTATCTTCCAATACGCATAGTTCGTCCCATCGAAAAACGGCGGTTTGCCCACGCCGCGATCCATGTCGCCTTCGGTGGATCTGGAACCGGCTAAGGTGGAAGATCCTTAACCCGCTCCGATACCAATTGAAGGACCGAGAAGCTAACCGAAAGCGACCAGAGGGGGGGGTGAATGGGAGCTTCAAAATTTCCTTACGGAAACTAGATGCCACTGTCCCAAAATCGACCCCAAGAGCGAACCCTAGAGCTTGCTAATGTCCACGACCCTATATGTAGGGTGGATGCTTCCTAGAAGCACAGCGAGACACTAGACAACTCTAGAAAGCCAACGCAAAAGACGGAAATCAATTCCGACAACGAACGAGCGAACCGCGGACGAAGCCGTGCGAAACCAGTCAGCATCGGACGCTGGCCTGCGTCCGATGCCAGACCACCGGAAGCGTCCGATGCAGACTGGACGGTTCTGGAACCTTACTGTTCCACCATCGGACGCTGTGAACAGTAATCACCCAGCGTCCGATGCAAAGGCTCCGGCGCGTCCGATGGACAACGGACGCGTCCGATGCCTAGCGTCCGATGCAAACTAAAAACGCCGAAAACGTGACACGCGTCACCGGAGCGTCCGATGCTAGGGACCCTAGCGTCCGATGCTCCCGTGATAGCGTCCGATGCTCCCGAAAACAGCGCAGTTCTTTGATGATTCAACCCGATCTCCTCTAAATCAAAAGCTCTAGGCCTAGGATTCGATCTGAGGGGTCACAAGGATGTTAGTGAGCTATCTCTAAGAGATCATGGCTCGAACCTAACTCCAAATCGGTGAATCAAGAAATTTCGGGGCATGGAGGCAAGAACGCAATCCAAAACGAAAATCGATCGATCTCCTAGACCGTGAGGTTAGAGTTTAATTCCTTCGGTGGAAAGGAGAGCCTCACGATCTAGAACAACTTGGTTCAAACGGTTTTGCAAAAGATGAACCGACCAAAGAGATCAAGCGACGGGAAAATCGTGGAGAAAAAGGATTCCGCGAAGAACACAAAGAAAACGCGAATCACAGCCACGAACTCGAATTAAGGACGCAAATCAAGCCATCGATCTGTGCTCCAAGGTGAGGATACGGCCTCACTTCCTCAAATCAACAGTACACAGAGTGGAGTCTCTCTGCGGATCTCAACTAGCTAGAGCAGGGGATGGGAGAGTGGAAACCCTAGGTGCTAGGAAGCAAATGACTGCGCTAACTGAGATTGAGATAGGGAGGAGGGTGTCTCCCCTGGACTACTTATACTAACCTAGCCTAAGTCTATTTCCTACTCTACCCCTCACTACTGTATTTACAGAGCGGACCAGCCTAACCCTAAGGCTATTCTAGTCCACCCGCTGGTGGTAGGTAGATCCGACGGCCACGCCCGCACGGTCTTCCGCGTCGCCTCCACGCAACCTTCAGATCGCCGCCACGTGCCGCCACCACTCTGCACCCCCGGTTTTGCGGCCCAAACCGGGAAACCAGCCTTCCAGCCCCGAGTTTTGTGGCCAAACTCGGAAACCGTCCGCAGCCCGAGTTTTGAGGCCCAAACTCGGAAACCCGTCCGCGCCCGAGTTTTGAGGCCCAAACTCGGAAACCGGCCCACGCCCAGGTTTTGAGGCTCAACCTGGAAACCGTCGCGCCCAGGTTTTGTGGCTCAACCTGGAAACCCAGCACCCAGGTTTTGAGGCCCAAACCTGGAAACCGTCCACCGTTGGTTTTTCCCGGGCTCTACCAACAAACCGGCGTCGTAGAGGGGATGCACCGCCTGTGCACCCCTTCCACCGACATGATCGCACTTCTCCGCTTGTCGCTGTCGCAGGCTGCCAGCCACCACAGCTGATCCTCCGGCCTCCAGTCCATCAGTCCAAGTCCACGTCCGCCCTTCACCGTCCGATACATCGGCATGGCACGTCCGCCGCACGGCACGCCCATCCTTCATCGCGCCCAGTCCGTCGGCACGGCACGTCGCAACTTGACCTTCACCCGCCATCGATCACTGTCTCCGTGCTCGACACCTGCACAACACAAGCCAAAGAACATGCGCATCATCTCCGTTGACAATCACTCATCACACAGAGACTCGACATACACCCATGTATCCGCACTGTATCCCGCCGAGGGCAGTGACTAGACCATGGGCATGGTCAATCCTTATCTTCCCTGATGCTTTTGTGGACTGGTCAGGCATATGGCACCGTATTGTGAATTACGGACTTGTGTTCCAAAACTATGTTGCTTCCGCTTTTGAATTCAAACTATGGTTTGTAATAACTGTTGAACTCCGATGTATTTTGAACTATATGCGAACTGAATGTGGATCGTGAACATGTACGCTAATCTATTACGATCTTGGTTAAAGTTGAATGATTTGAAATCCTTCGAGATTTCCGGACTACCGGGTTTATACGAGCTTAAGTACTTGTAGTCTCTGCGCAAGCAGCGATTCGGTGCTTAATCTGGTATAAATTGGTCGGTTCTGTCACAGTTACCACCCAAGAGAGCGGTGGAGTTTGCAATAGAGTTGTTACCAGGAACTGCACCAATCTCTAGGAGACCGTATCGAATGTCACCCAATGAATTGGCAGAACTCAAGACCCAAATCAAGGAACTCTTGAATAAGGGGTTCATTGAGCCTATTGTGTCAGAATGGGGTTGCCCAGCTCTGTTTGTCAAGAAGAAGGATAAGTCTTTACGCATGTGTGTGGATTATCGTCCACTCAATGCTGTGACTGTTAAGAATAAGTATCCGCTACCTAGAATAGATATCCTTTTTGATCAGCTATCAAGAGCTAAGGTGTTCTCCAAGATTGATTTGAGGTCAGGTTATCATCAGATTCGAATCCGACCGCAGGATATCCCAAAGACTGCTTTCTCAACCAGATACGGGTTATATGAGTATCTTGTCATGTCCTTTGGATTAACAAATGCTCCAGCATACTTCATGAGTTTGATGAACTCCGTGTTCATGCCAGAATTGGACAAGTTTGTGGTAGTGTTCATTGACGATATTCTGGTTTACTCGGAAAATGCAGAAGATCATGCAGAACATTTGAGGGTTGTCTTATCTAGACTCAGGGAACATAAGCTCTATGCTAAATTCAGCAAGTGCCAGTTTTGGATGAGGAAAGTACACTTTCTTGGTCATATTTTGTCGGAAGAAGGAATCTCAGTTGATCCTAGTAAAGTACAGGAAGTCATGGACTGGAAAGCTCCTACTTCAGTTGGTGAAATTCGAAGTTTCTTGGGCTTAGCAGGGTATTATCGTCGATTTATTCCCGACTTCTCCAAGATTGCAAAGCCAATGACAAGTTTGCTGCAGAAGAATCAGAAGTTTGAATGGACAGAGGAGTGCGAAACTGCTTTCCGTGCCTTGCGGAAACTGTTGACCACTGCTCCTGTTTTAGCTCAACCAGATATCGAGAAGCCCTTTGACGTCTTCTGTGATGCGTCGAAGGTTGGCTTAGGATGTGTTCTCATGCAAGAAGGCAGAGTGATTGCTTATGCTTCTCGGCAATTACGGAAGCATGAAGTAAATTACCCAACACATGATTTGGAATTGGCTGCCGTCGTGCATGCTTTGAAGATTTGGAGGCACTATTTGCTTGGAAATGTTTGTAATATATATACAGATCACAAGAGTCTCAAGTATATATTCACCCAAGCAGAATTAAACATGAGGCAAAGAAGATGGCTTGAATTGATAAAAGATTACAATCTTCAGATTCACTATCATCCTGGCGAGGCAAATGTGGTGGCCGATGCTCTGAGTCAGAAATCACATTGTAATGCTATGAAGCTTCTACCAGAGGATGAGTTCAGCTTAACACATTCCGCAGTACTACATAATTTGGAGTTACGCAGTGTGTTGGTTGATCAAATCACAGAAGGACAGAAAAGTGATAAGGGAATCTATCATATCAAGGAAAGGCTCAAGGTTGATAAGGAAGCCGATAAGCATTTTCGGGTGGATGAAAATGGAGTTCTATGGTTTAACCAGCGATTAGTGGTGCCTAAGGATAGAGAACTCAGAAATCGGATCATGGATGAAGCGCATTTGTCCAGGTTATCTATTCATCCTGGAAGTGCGAAGATGTATCAAGATTTGCGTCCCAGATTCTGGTGGACCAAAATGTAGAAAGAAATTGCTGCTTATGTGGCCAGATGCAACACGTGTTGTCGAGTAAAAGCTATTCATTTGAAACCAACTGGAATGCTTCAGCCATTAGCTATACCTGAATGGAAGTGGGAAGAAGTGAGTATGGATTTCATCGTTGGTTTACCTACGACTCAGAAGGGTAACGATTCAATTTGGGTAATCGTGGATCGTCTCACTAAAACCGCGCATTTTATTCCGGTCAACACCAGCTACAAAGCACCAGATTATGCTGAAATCTACGTAAGTCAGATTGTTCGACTTCATGGTGTACCGAAAGTTATAGTCTCTGATCGAGGACCACAGTTTACTGCACCGTTTTGGGAAAAGTTGCAGAAGGAGTTAGGCACAGATTTAGTCCGAAGCTCAGCCTATCATCCGCAAACATCAGGGCAAACAGAAAGAGTAAATCAAGTCTTAGAAGATATGTTAAGAGCCTGTATTATATCAGCAAAAGGTTCTTGGGAAAAATGGTTACCTTTAGCAGAATTTGCTTACAACAATAGCTATCAAGAAAGTATTCAGATGGTGACTTTTGAAGCTCTGTATGGTAGAAGATGCAGATCATCGATAAACTGGGTAGAACCAGGAGAACGTCGATACTATGGAACTGACTTTGTCAAGGAAGCAGAAGAGCAAGTCAGAACGATTCAGCAACATATCGCAGCCGCACAGTCCCGACAGAAAAGTTATGCCGATAAACGGAGGAAACCACTTGAGTTTGATGAAGGTGACTATGTTTATCTGAAGGTTTCGCCGATGAAAGGTGTGAAACGCTTTGAGGTCAAAAGGAAGTTAGCACCAAGGTTCGTGGGACCTTACAGAATTGTGCAAAAGAAGGGAGAAGTGGCTTATCAACTGCAATTGCCAGAGCATTTGAAGGCTATTTTCCCAGTATTTCATGTCTCGCAGTTGAAGAAATGTCTTCGAGTACCAGAAGAAGAGGTACAACCAGCCTGTATCAAGTTGCAATCCGATCTCACCTACTCAGCTAAACCATATCGAGTGCTCGATGAGAAAGAAAGAGCAACTCGCGGAAGAATAGTAAAGCAATATAAAGTATCATGGAGTGAGCAATATGATCGGGATGCTACTTGGGAGACGGACAACTATCTAAGGGAGGTGTATCCACAATTTTATAAGAAATGGTTCATAATCCAAATCTCGGGATGAGATTTCTTTTAAGGAGGGGAGGGCTGTAACACCCTCGGTGTTAAGCATTCCTTAAACTGCATAATTTGTCATGGCATAAGCATAGCATCTCATCATTTCATATGCATATGTTTGAATAAGTGCTTAAGTCCTTGCATAGTCTCTAGTGTTGACTACCTTGTTGAAGAGAATGCAGTAGATGACATGTGCTTATCTCCTGATTGCTGTTAATCATGTGCATCACATATGCATTCTATGTGCATTCATCCTATTCATGCACATTATGCATCATACAGGATCAGCGGAGGAGATCCAGACCCAGTCGACACCGGAAGAACCCAGTCCGGAGGAGAACCTGATAGAGGAAGCCGGAGGGACAGACGCCGACGAGCTACTAGAGTGCCGCGACCACCGCCCGTCGGACTTTGAGAAAGGCAAGCCCCGGAGCATTCTAACTCCTACGGTTTGCAAATGCTTTACAATTAACCTGATGATGGATGTTGCATTAGGTTATAGGAATTGATTGCTACCGTTGATGCATTGTTACTTATCCTTGACCACCTGCAATATATCTTGATGTCCCTGTTTAGGTCTAGGCTCGATACATGCTTAGCCCTGCTTAGATCGGTAAAAGTCGGGTGATTCCCTGTCTCCCGCATTAGGTGGATACTGATCATGTTTAGCCTGTGCTATCATGAAGATAACCATGTGATAATTAATTTGAGACAGAGGCGGGATGTAAGAGCAGCAGGACATGGGTTCTGTGTGCTAGTAGGCTCCCGTCTGTGTCGCATAGGACCCGTTCGGGAATGTCCCTTCAGTCAAATTGAACGCGTCGATCACTTAACGGAGTAGGTCTGAGTACCTCCCGTGAAGCCGAGTAAGGTTATTCGAGCCGGTGCTGGAGATGTTGACGCCTAACACCCAGGGCCTCAGCTGTACCGTGGGCAACTATTCTGATCAACCTGGCATGGTCCGAGGGCAGGCAGGGCCTGATCGACCTGGCATGACCGTGGGCAGTTATAGATTGAGCGACCTGGCACTGAGATAACCCCCGGTGTAGAAGGGCCCATGGCCGTCCCGCGCGTTGTGTTCTCGAATCTCCTGACTGGTAGCTTACGACTGCCATAGCCGGAATGTGCCGGGCGAGTGTGAGACATTTTATCCCCAGCTGGTAGGAATCGATTATAATCGTCATCGCTCCTGGACAGTGAGCAGTTGACTGTAGATCATCGCCCGTAGAACTTATGGAACTAAAGATGGTTATGATGTTGAATATGAAAGGCTATTGACGAAATAGTCACTCTTGCTTGATTAATTAGCCAAGTGATTGCTCTAGATCAGGTGCAAATCTAGTTAATTAGGTTTATTATATAAAATTGACTGCTAATACTATAGTGATGATTATTTAATAATGAAAATGCTTTTATGCAAAGGAGTCATTGTATGGCCAACCCCAGATACAGCCTTGCATGATCCTTGGTGTCTCATTATTTCTGGTTTGTCGGGTAAGTCTAGCTGAGTACCTTCTTGTACTCAGGGTTTTATTCCCTTGTTGTTGCAGATGGCCAATGCTTTTATGGCTACTGTGAGAATTGCTTGTACCCGGTGACGGGAGATGACTAGACCAAGGGCATGGTCGCCACTTATCTCATCTGTTGCTTTTGTGGACCTGATCAACTGATGGCACCGTATTATGAACAATCCAAAACTTATGTTTAAAGACTATGTTGCTTCCGCTACTTCTATTAAACTATGGTTTGTAATATTATTTCGTACTCCGATGTAATTTAAACTATGTGCAACTGTGTTGTAATCTGTGAGCATGTTCACTGAACTAGTACGATCTTGGCTGGATGTTGTTGAATGATTTGAAATCCTTCGAGATTTCCGGACTACCGGGTTTGTACGAGCTTAAGTACTTGGGGATCTTTGCGTTAAGCGGAGGTTTCAGTGCTTAATCTGGTGCAAATTGGTCGGTTCTGTCACAGCTGGCATCGGAGCATGGTTCAGTGTTACTGTTCATAGGTGTATTTTAAAAATAGTATTTTGCAAAGAATAAAGCTGTATTTGCCAACTTATGGTTATATTAGGATTTGGAAAATCTTAAGAATTTAAGCTAAGGTGTGCCAGTGATCAAGTCCTTATGCCCAGTAGGTTTCTAGGTGGCTATTTAAGTACTAACTTGGGGGTTGTGCATCATATTTAAATTCTGTTATTTCTGTCGTCCATACGGCAAGGGTGAAATTGTATGGGTGCTATTCTTTGGAATAGTAATGTATGGATCAATTGCCTCTACGCCAAGGTAATAAGTGAGTTGTGAGAGCATGATTGGACAACCGCCGGTCTAGGGGAGTGCTTGAATGATGCCGACATGTATACCTGTTGCACACAAGTATATGTGAAAGTATTGATTGTGGGAGTAATACTTTTCTGATGGGTGCATATACTGCTTACGTGTATACTGGGTGTGCACCTAAGTCAGTATTAGATTTAATTTTCAGCAATGCATGATATTCATATTATGGGCAGGGCTGAAATGAATTTTCTGCAGGTACGCTAACTTGCGAACGTGTAGTACGCTAGTTAACGCTATGAGTGAACTTTGTATGCCACCGTCTAGCCGATAGATTTTTAGGCAGTGAGGACGTATGTTACGCTCATGCATCATGATCATATAATTTTGCATTAATCTTACTTCCTTCCTTATGTTATCCGTCCCGTTTCCTTAAATAAAAGTTGTTCTCAACTAATTAAAAACTGTGTGGATAAACTTCTTTCAGATGGCCCGCACCAAGCGTACCGCCCGTAAGTCGACCGGAGGCAGGAGGCCCAATTATATGCTGGGACCCTGGACAGCCGAGGGGTCAGAGGATTTTCTGGAGGAGTTCGGCATGCCTACTCTTTTGTGGAGGGTGCTGCACTTAGTCGGATACCAGGAGGGCCAAGAGCCGCAATATGAGTGGCATCGAGTTCAGTTTTCAGAGGATCGCTACATGTACACAGTTGAGGTGGACGTGCCCAGCCTTGATCTCTCCTGTGGCTATTAGAAACATGCACTTCTCTATTACTTGGGTTCTTAGGTAACAAGGATCGAAATTTATTGTGCCTAATAGCCATGTGTTTCTAATAAACAGAAGAGAGTGAAATATTCAAAAGAGCATCCGTCTCCATTTTCCATACACATGCACTTCTCGACTCAATGGTATGGTTGACTTTCTCTTTGGATCCATTGTTTAATTTGGCAACATATGTTCTTAAGCTTTTTGAAAATTCATAAAAACTCTGGGATAATGGTGAAGTGAAAGAGCAAGAGACATAGTACTTGATTTGATCATTCTATCTTCCAATTACTCAAGATTGAAGGTAAAGTACTAAGCCCCATGATGAATAATATGATATCTTTTTCTAATCCAAATGAGAACTTTTGTTTGAATGCATGTGTACTTAGAAGTGCAGATATTGCAGCAACTCCTGATCCATTGTTGAGTTTGGCTTTACTAAGGGACTAGCAAAGGTTAAGCTTGGGGGAACTTGTTGACGGTCCTTAATGTCAATATTATTCCATCAACTATTGCATGAATTAACATAAAATAAACCATAGAGCATAGTTGTAGGGTTTATTCTAACGAGCTCCACGAGTTTTGGTGATCTCTATTGTTTTGCAGGATATTAAATTTTTCACCAAATAAAACTATCTCAAATGGAGAATTTGAGTATACCAATGCGTAGAGCTCGTCGCGCTGATCAAAATGGATATATTATTTGCTATATTTGGAGCCCGGGGCGAGAAGATATTAATTTCGTAAAATAATCTTTGGCGAGACCCACATGCATAGTACCATGCAGACGGGCCCCACGGCGGCAGTAGCTGTCCCCCTCAAGGGAGACGGGCGTCCCAGCCAGCCAGTGGCAGGCAGCCACCTGGCAGGTGGTCGGCCACACCATGGCGCTGCACGCGCGACACAAAGCAGCAGCGCAGAGTCTTTTCCTCCCCCAGACCAACGATGAGGTGACACATGGCGCAAGGGGGGAGAAGCATTCGCCAGGCTCGAGCGGGAGCGCGGCCGCTCGTACGACCGTCCGGGACAGGTGGCTAGCGGGGACTGGCCTCCCTGGTTGGTTCGATTGCGCAGGAGGAAAAGAGGCAGCTGGGCCGTGGTTTTGGGCCCAAGCCGGCCGGTTCAGCTGATCAGAAGGCTCATATTCGCATGGCGAAGGATTTTAGTACCACATCGCTTGCCCAAGGTGGAGGGAAGGCCACGAGCCCCTATATAATAAACCCAGGACCCCCTGAGGCAAACATCATCATCATGGAGTTGTAGAGGCGTCCCTCGAATGGATGACCTCTCTCCTCTATGTAATTAGGTTTAAATTTTCCAATGTAATAGCTTAGCTCTAGTCGGGAGTTAGGGAGAGCGGAGCTGCGCTACGGTTCCGGAAGAGTCTTCAGAGTTTTGGTATGTCTTGTATCTTTTCTTTGTAAGACTTATGTTTTCATATATTTATCTTCTCTATTTACTTTATGCTTTATTATATGATTAGTATAGTTGTTATATCTTGGCATGTGATCTTTGCTCGTATTGAGTGCTCTAGTTATTCATGGTAACTAGAGTAGTAATCATTAGTGTAGACGCGGTGTCTAGGCTAGTGTTTACCTGAGTTTGAGCCCAATCCTCCGGATAGTTGTGGTAGCTACAGGGGTGACAGCTTTGTAGATTGTTATAATCCACCACGTTAGGATTGGTGTTTTCGTAGAGCTTTTTGGCAGCCTTCTCCCGATTACCCTTCTCCCAGTCTTTTTCGAGAATCAGAAAGGTACTGTTGCTCCAAAGTGCCAATGTTTATAACTGCTATATCTTTTCATCCTTGTTACCTAAGAACCCAAGTAATAGAGAAGTACGTAGGAACCTTGATCTCTGCCGTTGTCCTCCCGCTATAGTTGTCTATACATTTATCATTGAATTCTCTTTGATGTACTTTCATTGTTATATCATATATCATTTACTCCTGCTTTAGTCTAATTAGTACTCTGAGTTAGTAGATGCATGATAGTGAGTTATCAAATTCTTGACCCTAGCTTTCCAGTGGTAAAATATAAACAACGATCCTGGAATACTCCCGGTAAAATGCTACAATGATGTTCTGTGCGCTTGCGGAAACTTTCATATTCTTATTTGCGTTAACAAACGTCAACAAGCATTTTTGGCGCCGTTGCCGGGGAAGCAATTGGTGTAAAGATTTTGATAATAATCTTGATATCTGCTAATCTAGTGTACCACTAGCTTTAGTAGGGTTACCCCTTGTTCTATTGAGTGTGGAATAGACAGGACATAAGACGCCGTTTCGACCTTATGGCGAGCTTCCACAAGAATGAAGAACCCAGGGTGCCTAAACATTCAAGATCTATCATTAGCTTTGGAACCCTGCCATCTCACTGGTTTGTGTATACATATATATATATATCATTTATTCTAACCATGTGTAGATTGGAGAAAAGGTCGCCGTCACAACAAATCAACTCTCATCCCATGTGACGGATATTTACGCTGCACCACTCACAAATCCCAGTTCTGATTCATGGTAAGTATGATCAATGTGAGACAGTCTTGCTCATGGACTTTAAACTTTATGAGTAGTTATCTTTTTAATTCCTTGCATTCCACTGCATGTTTACTTTGAATCATCCTTTCATCCACTCCATTTAGTTTATGTTTTCCTCATCATAATTAGTTCCTTGCATGCATTCATGTCATCTGCATCTAAACGAAAAAATATATTAAAAAAATATAGAAAAAAATATATATAAATAAAATATTCCTCATTGTGATCATACTCTGTCATCTCTTTTAGAATAAATCTCTTTTGTGCTCTCATTCTACCTGTGTTTGCTATAGTATGTTTTGGTTTGGAAGTACTTCTATAGGGTACTTTCATAGGCTTTTTAAATTAAGCATGGTGCTTAGGTTAAATAGTCTACCTTAATCAAATTAGACACGGAGTTTGGTTTGATTATTGATCTGAAATTAGCTTGTGTAGATATTGGTTATTCTGTTGGACGAACCCCTGCAGAAAACTCCAAATACAATTTGGGAAAGTCCTGAGATGAATTCACATCAGAGATGAAGCAAGGCATACGATGAACTGCATAATGAAGACTCAGCTCATTCATCATGGATGAAAGAACTGTGAGTATTAAAGTTTATTTAATTCTATCTTCTACTGCAAGTTATCTTTTGCCTTGAACCATGTTAAAATGCAGCCAACACATAAAATACTAGTCTATGCTAAAGTAATCCTAAAATCATCTTTTCATTAGCATGGATGAATAACACATAAGTTGTGGATAACAACCCATGTTTCAAATTCAGTGCAATCCTTCGGGTATATGTCCACTAAGATTTTGTAGGAGATGAGATTTGCTTGTTCATGGTGTGATTTAAAGATCCAAAACCCAACTCATGGATAGACAAAACTCATCATCAGACACGTTACTAGTGATGTCGAAGGCAGCCAAGCTTTGAGCCATCCCAAGGCCTAAGCCAAGACACTAATGACGAGCAGGATGCAACTCACCCCGTATGGGTCAATCTATGCCTACGCTCATCATTGTCGAAGACATCAACACCGACACCAACAACAAATATCAGGGTGACATTATTCCACTACATTATAACATACATCTATGTGTCATCCGAAGGAAGTCTGTTGGTGGTTCACTATGAAGACAAGCAGTGGAAGTTCTCCTCACTTCTAATCATTGCAACACAAGAGCTAGTTTGGGGGACAAGGTGGAACAACTTCAACAACAACAAGGTCTACAATTTCAACTCATGAACATGTTGCTGAAGAAATTTGGGCATCCGCCTACTTCACAAGTCATCTTGGGGAAGACACAATTCCGTTGTCTAGATTTGTTTCATGATCAAGGGTAGGAAGGACAAATCCAACTTCAAGACACTTTGACCTCCTACTCACCACTTTGATCAGTACAACCCACTAGATGCTGCCCCAGCCAAGAAGAAGAACATGATCCGTCACTCATTCTTGGAAGAACATTCTTGAACACCACTAATGTTGTCATCTATGTCAGACCTGGAGACGTCCACTTTTGGATCTTCGATCAAAAGAATTGACTACACCACTTATGAGAAGCCGAAGAAAACCAAGAGAAGACGTTGACTCAACCGACAAATGAAGAACCAACTACCAGGAATTGAGGAAGACATCATAAAGGATGAAGCCACTGCACCACAAGAATTCAAAGATGGAGAGATAGTACCTAAGCCTAAAAATCAAGAGAATAGTTGGAAAGGTCTCCATCGTTTGGACCTGTTGAGAACAAGACTCAGTTGGCCCACTGTGAGATAGACAAGAGAAGACAAGCCATTCATGCACTCAACCAGCTAGACAAGAGAAGCTTCCACAAGGTGGTTTGACGCAATCACTCTTCAATGATAAAGTATCATTTCAAGATGAGTGACCATCACTTTAAAAGCTTCTCTTTGATTCTGGTATGTGCATACATAAAGAACCAAACATGTTTAAGTTGCACCTCACTTGATCCAACCTAATCAACTCTACATGTTCAGTTCTTTACTCTTCATTCATGGCTTTACTCTCTTGAATCTCACTATCTCACTATCTAAATGAGCTAAAATGTTATGCATCTAACCTTTGGAAGATGATATATCACAATCATGAAAAGATCGACACATTATGCATAGATTATCCTTCCTTGGGTTAAACAATCTGATCTCTTAAATATTTTAAGATGCTACTTTCATCTTTTGATCCTATCACTCATGTTAAGATTAAATAGAATACATAAACAACAAGTTTATCTTGTTCAATGCGCCTAAGGTTAGAATGAACAAAACTTTTGGTTCTGTTGGTGTTTTTCCACCAACAGAGCCCATGCACTTGATCTCTACCTTGTCTTTATGAGCAGGACACACTCTTCAGCAAAACATGGAGGAGTTTGTCAACTCCCAAATTCTACAGAGTGAAGGTCCTGGATCTACAAGAACATGCACACTGAGCAAAATGCTGCCAGCTTCAACAACTAATGCTTCACTTCATATTGCTGGACAGACGAAGAACATGAGTGACACCATATCGAGAGGTGTAGTTATCAAGGTCTACATATCAGGATCAAATGACGCACCTCAGGAATGAACATGGTGAGAAGTCCTGTTCAGAGGACTTAAAACATTGAACCCTCGCCGAAAGTTAAAATCGGTAGTTATCCTTATTTATCTTTTCTGCATTAGTTTCTCTTTTGCATGTTTACTTCTCATCATTATTCCTCCATAGCATATTTACTTTTCTGCATTAGCATTGCATAAAAAAAAGAGAGGAAAATATTTTACTTTTTGCACTGCATCATAAAACTTAAAGCACCATGTGAATAATTTTGTGGTGTGTAAAAACCCACTTGAAAAATTCACCGTGGTGGCATAAAAACAAAAATAAATATGCATACATTCATCCTGTTGCATTTTCTCTTGCATCATAAAAAGTATTAAAATATAAAAATATTGAGAAAGAGATCTTACTGAAACTCTAGACAACTAAGGCTTGAGTGACCAACCACTAATGCTTAATCTATTCCACAAGTTTTGTTGTCTATTTGAGTTTCATAGGATTGAATGACCAAGAAAAGCTGATGAGCAAGTGGATGTTCCAAACACTGTTGGAGCACTATTTCAACAACCATCAATATCAATCAATGCTCCGATAGAGGAAGAACATTTTCACTGCCAGCCCGCTACATTGCAAGATCGAACGACTACGTCAACATTCAGCTTGGGGGAAGCACCCCCGTGTATCCAGGTAACTATCCTTATCCTCTTAAGTTTTTCTTTCTATAAATAAATTCAAAATACAAAAAAATGTGAGCACATGAAGGCTCAACACTATTACAACAACATCGAGCTTGGGGGAGGAGCACCCCCGTTATCTTCGTGATTCAGGTATGTCTTACTATTATCTTAGTGTTTTTTAAGTAATAGGTTATAGTGTGTGTTAGATTAAATAAATAAAGCATGTCTAATCTGAAGAACTCTCTCCCTAATTTTTTAAAATGGAAATGATGAATAGTTGCTCTATTGTAGTTTCTTTCTAGTACCTAGCCTTCAAGCGTGAGTTCTCTTAAGTTTAAAATTAATGATGTCTTAAAATGAAATTAAATATATGGGTAGAAAATGCTTGATCCAGAGTCTAGGTAATTGATAGATATGACATGTGATGATCTGAGTTACTACTATCTTGTTCTAAACAACACTAGAGTTACGGAGAGTTTCCAATATTAATATGACAAATAATTGCATTGAGTTAAATTAAGCTTTGTTGACCCTATGAGAAGTTATCATACTATTGAATTGAGATCACTTACACATTTCATCCATCTTCCGCATAAATGCTCATGATTATCTATCGCTATCCTCTCAAAAGTTTGTTGGAAGCATGTGGCTATTGAAAAAAAGAGAAAAGAAAAAAAATCCGAGGAAATAAAAAGGGACAAGTGTCCGAAACCTCAAAAAGATAGATCCCGAGGAAATAAAAAGGGACAAGTGTCCGGAACCTCGAAGAAAAAAAGAGAGAATAGAAAAAAATATATGAATATCAGAAAAAATGGGCACGTGCCCGACGGTAGAATTAGCCTAATAGCCATGTGTTTCTAATAAACAGAAGAGAGTGAAATATTCAAAAGAGCATCCGCCTGCATTTTCCATACACATGCACTTCTCGACTCAATGGTATGGTTGACTTTCTCTTTGGATCCATAGTTTAATTTGGCAACATATGTTCTTAAGCTTTTTGAAAATTCATAAAAACTCTGGGATAATGGTGAAGTGAAAGAGCAAGAGACATAGTACTTGATTTGATCATTCTATCTTCCAATTACTCAAGATTGAAGGTAAAGTACTAAGCCCCATGATGAATAATATGATATCTTTTTCTAATCCAAATGAGAACTTTTGTTTGAATGCATTTGTACTTAGAAGTGCAGATATTGCAGCAACTCCTGATCCATTGTTGAGTTTGGCTTTGCTAAGGGACTAGCAAAGGTTGAGCTTGGGGCAACTTGTTGACGGTCCTTAATGTCAATATTATTCCATCAACTATTGCATGAATTAACATAAAATGAACCATAGAGCATAGTTGTAGGGTTTATTCTAACGAGCTCCACGAGTTTTGGTGATCTCTATTGTTTTGCAGGATATTAAATTTTTCACCAAATAAAACTATCTCAAATGGAGAATTTGAGTACACCATTGCGTAGAGCTCGTCGCTCTGATCAAAATGGATATATTATTTGCTATATTTGGAGCCCGGGGCGAGAAGATATTAATTTCGTAAAATAATCTTTGGTGGGACCCACATGCATAGTACCATGCAGACGGGCCCCACGGCGGCAGTAGCTGTCCCCCTCAAGGGAGACGGGAGTCCCAGCCAGCCAGTGGCAGGCAGCCACCTGGCAGGTGGTCGGCCACACCATGGCGCTGCACGCGCGACACAAACCAGCAGCGTAGAGTCTTTTCCTCCCCAAGACCAACGATGAGGTGACACATGGCGCAAGGGGGGGGAGAAGCATTCGCCAGGCTCGAGCGGGAGCTCGGCCGCTCGTATGACCGTCCGGGACAGGTGGCTAGCGGGGACTGGCCTCCCTGGCTGGTTCGATTGCGCGGGAGGAAAAGAGGCAGCTGGGCCGTGGTTTTGGGCCCAAGCCGGCCGGTTCAGCTGATCAGAAGGCTCATATTCGCATGGCGAAGGATTTGTACCACATCGCTTGCCCAAGGTGGAGGGAAGGCCACGAGCCCCTATATAATAAACCCAGGACCCCCCTGAGGCAAACATCATCATCATGGAGTTGTAGAGGCGTCCCTCGAATGGATGACCTCTCTCCTCTATGTAATTAGGTTTAAATTTTCCAATGTAATAGCTTAGCTCTAGTCGGGAGCTAGGGAGAGCGGAGGTGCGCTCCGGTTCCAGAGGAGTCTTCAGAGTTTTGGTATGTCTTGTATCTTTTCTTTGTAAGACTTATGCTTTCACATATTTATCTTCTCTATTTTCTTTATGCTTTATTATATGATTAGTATAGTTGTTATATCTTGGCATGGGATCTTTGCTCGTATTGAGTGCTCTAGTTATTCATGGTAATTAGAGTAGTAATCATTAGTGTAGACGCGGTGTCTAGGCTAGTGTTTACCTGAGTTTGCGCCCAATCCTCCAGATAGTTGTGGTAGCTACAGGGGTGACAGCTTTGTAGATTGTTATAATCCACCACGTTAGGATTGGTGTTTTCGTAGAGCTTTTTGGCAGCCTTCTCCCGATTACCCTTCTCCCAGTCTTTTTCGAGAATCGGAAAGGTACTGTTGCTCCAAAGTGCCAATATTTATAACTGCTATATCTTTTCATCCTTGTTACCTAAGAACCCAAGTAATAGAGAAGTACCTAGGAACCTTGATCTCTCCCGTTGTCCTCCCGCTATAGTTGTCTATACATTTATCATTGAATTCTCTTTGATGTACTTTCATTATTATATCATATATCATTTACTCCTGCCTTAGTCTAATTAGTACTCTGAGTTAGTAGATGCATGATAGTGAGTTATCAGATTCTTGACCCTAGCTTCCGAGTGGTAAAATATAAACAATGATCCTGGAATACTCCCGGTAAAATGCTACAATGATGTTCTGTGCGCTTGCGGAAACTTTCATATTCTTATTTGCGTTAACAAACGTCAACAGTTGCTCAGAATAGTCGCCCACGGTACATATAAGGCCCTAGGTGTTAGGCGTCAACATCTCCATCACCGGCTCGAATAACCTTACTCGGCTTCACGGGAGGCACCCGCACCTGCTCCGTTAAGTGATTGACGCGTTCAAAAAGACTGAGGTGTGCCTTCGTCGGGTCCTAATCGACACAGATGGGAGACTACTAGCACACTGTTGACACTAATTAACTCTTATTATTAAAGGTCAATTAAGCATGAAAATGGATGAATATATAAACTCCACCTTAGTATAGGGTTTAAAACTAACAAATTCCATGAGTTTTGGCGAATTGTGAATCCGCAGGGACTAAACCAGGAAACAGCCTTCGATTCCTTCCCCTAGAAGGAAACCGACGGGAGATAACGCATTCGGCAAGTCAGGAACCTTCC
Source organism: Coix lacryma-jobi var. lacryma-jobi (assembly GCA_009763385.1). Lineage (NCBI taxonomy): Eukaryota > Viridiplantae > Streptophyta > Magnoliopsida > Poales > Poaceae > Coix > Coix lacryma-jobi. The sequence continues at coordinate 69,396,694 of CM019828.1, forward strand.
GGAAGACTCCAGAGAACACCTAGAGACACCACGAGGAAAGGCACCCCGGTCCACTTCCAGGTGGGACCGACCGGTCCCCTGGGCCCACCGGTCGGTCTCCCCCTGACGCCGCTGGCTTCCGTCTTCTGCAAGCTACTTCCACCGCCTTTGAGGATCAATGTCAGCCCTACGTGAAGTCAGTTTGATCCAACGGTTGCGGTTGATCCCTCAGGGCTATATAAACAGACCCCCAGGCCCCAGGTCAGACAGAAGGTCCCTCTTCAGAAGACTACGCTTCAATTAGAAACCCTAGAAGAGACTTCAGGAGTTAGCTTTCAAGTAGAAGACTAGATATCCCTCTAGTAGGATTAGAACCTAGTCTTATTCTAGAACTAGAAGAGAGAGAGGAAGAGATCAAGAGGAAGCTCCGGCCTGTCGGATCAACTTCTTCATCTTGTACCTATGGATTCAAGTTCTTCATCGACTTGCTTCAACGATTGTTTCGGTAATCAACATCTATATTTAAGTTTGAGCCATTGTTCTTAAGGTTTATGACTCTCTTTTGAGTACTTTAATTCTAGTCACTCTAGAGTTAAGAGTAGTTGGATAGTGTAAGCATGGTGCTTAGACTTGATAGCTCATATTTACCTCCTATAACGCCGGTAGTAGTGGTAGTTCGCAATGGTGACTCTTATAGCCTTGTTGATTCTTCTATAGTCCACTTACCCGTGTATAGGCTCGGTAGGATTATACATTTGCATAAAAGAATCATACTCTGTTTGTGACCTTTTATGGCAACTTCCCCAATAAGAATAATATAAACATATCACTCTTAAGTTGGATATAGATAACCTTAGTGATCCCCTCTATACTTTTAGCTTCTCCGTCCTTGTTAGTTACTCAGGGGTTATACACTTGAGACTCATCACTATCCGTTCCTTTGGGTTCGATATTAAAACTGGGTTACTCCGGTGAAGTGCTACATCGGTAGATTTTATCTGTGCGCTTGCGGATAAAGTAGAGTGTGCAATAATTTATACCAACAAGCATTTCTGGCGCCGTTGCCGGGGAACGGTAGATCATTTTACATCTTAAGTATAACCTTGTATTATACTTTTATACTTTATCTTTTACCTTTATCTTTTACCTTTATACTTTACTTTATATTTTGCCTTTGTTTTTATCTTTTATATCTTTTTATTCTTTTCACAATGGATTTCTCAGAGCCAACCACTAGCTCCACAGATTCCATTCCACTGAACCAGTATACCTATCACACTGTCGTAGACTTAGAGTTGCCCAAATCTGCTAAGCCTATCCTTTCAGACAACTACGAGCTACGCCCATGTTTGATAGAAATGGTTAAGAATCAAATTTTTCTGGCTTAGAAGACGAAAACCCACACATTCATTTAAATGAGTTTGAACAAACCTGTGCGTGCCTACATATCGCAGGCATGTCTGACGAAACCCTTAGATGGAAACTGTTTCCATTCTCCTTAGATGGAAAAGCCAAAACATGGTACCTTCAAACTGCACCAAGTAAAAATGGGGATTGGAAAGAACTCTGCTCTAGCTTTTGCTTAGAATACTTCCCTGTCTCCAAAATTATTTGTCTTCGTGAAGGACCGAGAAAGCACTAGCAAGGCGACCAGAGGGGGGTGAATGGGAGCTCAAAAATTCTTTCGAAACTTTTGGCCAAATGTCCCAAAATCAACCCCCGAAAGCTGCGACCGAAACCGTGATGCCCACGACCCTTGGAAGAGGGTGGATGATCCCTAGGATCACAGCGAGGCACCACAAAGCGATAGCAATCCAAACGGCAAAAGCAACAGATCAAGTTCGACCCTCAGAAACCAAGTCTCAAACGTAGATAGACGGCTACATCGAGAGATCCCCAAATACTGATGCTAACAAGTAGCAAAGATACCTAGAGAGGTTCCTTGGTCAACTATAAGGCCAAACGAGAAGTCCGAAAACCAAGTGAGGAAGCCGGGAGAGCAAACGCACAAAACCGAAAGCTACAGCCAAGTCCAGGACTGTCCGGCAGTACGGTCGCGGACTGTCCGGGCTCAGGTCGCGGACTGTCCGCCGGCCAAACGAGCAAAACCGCAGTGCTGCTGAAGTCCCCTGGACAGTTCCCGGACTGTCTGCGGATGACAGTGGCGGACTGTCCGCCGGTCAAACCGAACCAACACAGCCGAGCCGCGCGACCACTCACTCGGTCGAGGCCCGACGCGTGGACTGTCCGCGACCCTAGCGGCGGACTGTCCGCGGATGAACAGAGAGGGAGATTTCGGTCGCCCTCAACTCAAATCTTCTCCAAATCGATTCAAACCAAATTCCCACCTTCCCAAACTTGGAGAGGATGATCACGGAGTAGTTAGGAGACTATCCCCAAGAAATCATCCGCTCAAAACAACTCAAACACCAGAAAATCGAAAGGGGAGGAGTATGAACCAAAAAAGCGCTATGAAAACGAAATCAACCCGATCTACTTGTTCGTAAGGAGTTAGATGAATTCCTTCGGTGGAAATGATGTCCTTTCAAAAACGAATAAGTTGATTCAAATGGATTTCGCAAAGACGCAGTAGGGAGAGAGATCGAGTGACGGGAAAATCACGGAGAAACGAAGAACGCGAAGAACACGAACCAAAACGCGAATCAACACATCGAATTCCAACCGTGTGGCTACCACACGCTACAACAGTGAGGTTACGGCCTCACTTCCTCAAAATCTTCAGTACACAGAGGTATGATTCTCTACGGATCTCAGCTAGCTACAGCAGGGGATTGGGAGAGCAGGAAACCCTAGAAGCAAAGAGCAAATGAACTGAGATGGATGGGGAGGTGGGTGTCTCCCCTACTTATCCTAATTCCAACTATTCCTAATTCCCACTCTACCCCTAACTACATACAGAGCGAACCAGCTAAACCCTAAGGTTATTCTGGACCAACTCGATGGTAGGTGGATCCGACGGCCATGCCCGCACAACTCGTAGCGTTGCCTCAGCGCAACCTCCCGATTGCCGCCACGTGCCGCCACCGCTCTGCACCCCCGGTTTTGTGGCCCAAACCGGGAAACCAGTCTTTCCAGCCAACCCCCGGTTTTGAGGCCCAAACCGGGAAACCATCCCACCAGCATCTGAGTTTTGAGGCCCAAACTCAGCAAACCCGCAACGCCCAGGTTTTGAGGCCCAAACCTGGAAACCGTCCTCAGCCCGAGTTTTGTGGCCAAACTCGGAAACCCTCAGCACCTAGGTTTTGAGGCCCAAACCTGGAAACCGTCCACCCGATGGTTTTTCTCTGGCTCAAACACCAAACCGAAGCTGTAGAGGGGATGCACCGCCCGTGCACCCCGTCCACCGAAACGTGTCCCCAGGTCCTCGACCCGAGCAACACATGACCACAAGTCTTTGCTCGTCGCTGTCCCAGGCTGCCAGCCACCATAGCTGATCCTCGGGCCACCGGTCCCTCAGTCCAAGCCTCACGTCCGCCCTTCGCCACTCTCGGTCCCTCGGCACGGCACGTCTCTACTTGACCTTCACCTTGCCTCTGATCACTGTATCCGTGCTCGACACCTGCACAACACAAGCCAAAGGACATGCGCATCATCCCAGTTGACAATCACTCATCACTCAGAGACTCGGCATACACCCATGTATCCGCAATCTCCCCCTTGATGAGTGCATTGTCAACTACCAACACAAATCATAATGGAAAGAGAAGGAGGAAGAAGGAGAAGAGAGAACTCAACCAAATGACCCAAAAGCATAACAAAGCCGAAGAAGGTCAAGTGGAAGGAGCAAGACAACTTGGTTCCCAAAGACATGGGCAACTGCTCGACGCAACCAAGCAAAGCAAAGCTAGCCCTCAAGAAGAGGTAGAACAGGCTCAACACCGCTAGCAGATACCAATTGAAAAATCAAGGCAAAAATGCTAGTCCCTCAAGACAGAGGCACAGAGGCTCAACACAACTAGCAAAAGACTTGACATCAACTGAAAAGCTCGATACCAACTGAAGCAACTGCTAGTCCCTCAAGATAGAGGTAAAAGCTCAACACAACTAGCAAAGCGCTCCGAACCAATTGGAAATTTCAAAAATTCAGCACGAGCAAACTCCCCCTTGCATGGTGCACACAACCAATTCCTCTCCCCTTTGAACATGGGACGCATGATTTGTCCAAATTCTCTCCCCCTTAGTTGAAAATGCACCATCAAGCAAAAGGAACCGAAAGCAATTTTCTCCCCACAGAAAATGCACCATCAAAAGTGCCAGCAAGAGAGGTTCTCCCCCTTCCAAAATGCATATGAGTCAAAATGCAAGTTAGCAGCTTCAGGAATATAGTCAAGAAAATGCAAAAATGCTCTAAACAGTATAGCTCCAACGACTCATTGGAAAGCATACAAGCTAGCGAAGGCTCAAACTGATCACCAAATATGTAATATGAACATGTGAGCAAAGTGAGCAGTGTTTAGCCAAAAAGGTATTCACCATCAATCATAGCACAAAAACATGTATAGACAGGAAGACAAGTGATAATCATGTATACAAGGTGAACTACCCCTAGCAAAGTTCAATCATCATGCTCCAGAATGAAACATACACTTGTGATTTCAGTTTTAGATCGGAGTTGCAGCGGTGAAATTACACAAGTTTAAAACGTAGCATGTGATTGTGAGAGGTTAAAAGCTTGTCATATCCTAACTTTTCAACTGTGCGAAGCCTATGCATAAGCAATCAGAAGCTTAAAGCAACAGTTTCGGTCAAACACTACACAGCTCAAGTTTAACTCAAAGTGCAATGAGAGACAGTCTCGAAACTGTGATATGTTGACAAGCAATCCCATCTCGATCTTTTCAATTCACTTAAAACTTGGTTCAAAATTTTAAACAGAATATGAACATACGAAGCAAGTGTCTGACTCAGGACTATAGACATAGCAACCTAGCATATATGAAAAGCACGAGTGAACTCAACACACCCTACACATGCTAGGTGCATATCTCAATGGTGAATACTTTCAGTTTATAAGTTTATTAAGTAGATTCACCATTCAAAAAAGAGAGCTCAGCTCACAACATGTATTAGTGATCAGAAAGAGCATAAGCTACAAGGATCAATATAAGCATCGGAGCATACTACATAGAGCATAGTTACATTCTAATGATTATATACATGAAGCTCAGAATGTAAATGCGTATGCTGAAATGCAAAAGAAAATAAAGACAAACGAAAAAGAGTTAGTCTATAATACAAGAACCAAAATATTTCCCCCATCTAAAAGGGGAAACACACACCAAGCTCACCCCTCAACCGATTAAAGGTTGATTCGTCTAAAGGCTTGGTGAAAATATCAGCCAACTGATGATGAGTATCGACATGGCGAAGGTCGATATCACCCTTCTCATAGTGGTCTCGCAAAAAGTGAAAGCGCACATCAATGTGTTTGGTCTTCGAGTGAAGCACGGGGTTCTTAGCAACGCTAATCGCACTCGTGCTGTCACAAAGCGAAGGAACACGAGAAAAGCTCAGACCAAAATCACGCAAAGTTGCCATCATCCAAAGCAACTGAGAACAGCAGCTAGCCGCAGCAACATACTCAGCCTCCGTGGTAGACTGGGCGACACTAGACTGCTTGCGAGAAGATCACGATACAAGAGAAGATCCAATAAACTGGCAAGTCCCAGAAGTGGACTTGCGCTCGATACGGCAACCAGCAAAATCGGCATCGGAATAACCACAAAGGGAGAGGGTGGAGGAAGCTGAATACCAAATCCCGAACTCAGGTGTGAAACGAAGGTACCTGAAAATGCACTTCACCGCCTGACGGTGAGAAGTGTGTAGCGATGCCTGAAAGCGCGCACACAGACACACCGCGAACTGAATGTCCGGGCGTGTCGCCGTCAGGTAGAGCAGCGACCCGATCATGCTTCGGTACTCCATCTGGTCCACAGCTTCTCCATCCTTGTCCGCATCCAGGGCCGTCGTGGTCGACATGGGTGTTGGAAGAGGCTTGACCTCACCCATATCGAACCTCTTCAGCAAGTCCTTGGTGTACTTGCCCTGGTGCACAAACGTCCCTTCTCGGGATTGCTTAATTTGCAATCCGAGAAAGAAAGTCAGCTCGCCCATCATGCTCATCTCGAACTCCCTGCTCATAGTATCTGCAAACTTGGCAACCAAAGCGTGAGAAGAACCACCGAAAATGATATCATCCACGTAAATCTGGACCAAGAGAGTATCAGTGCCTTGCTTGAGGAGAAAGAGTGTTTTATCCACACATCCCATTTTAAAACCCTTAGCTAGCAAGAAGGTTTTCAATCTATCATACCAGGCTCTACGGGCTTGTTTCAAACCATATAAAGCTTTGTGAAGTTTAAAAACATGGTTTGGAAACTTGGGATTTTCGAAACCGAGGGGTTGTCTAACATACACCTCCTCTTCAATGTAGCCGTTTAAGAAGGCACTCTTGACATCCATTTGAAAAAGTTTGAAACCTTTGGATGCAGCAAAAGCCAAGAGTATCCTAATAGCCTCCAAACGCGCTACAGGAGCAAAAGTCTCCTCATAGTCTATCCCCTCCTTCTGACTATAACCCTGGGCTACGAGTCTGGCCTTGTTTCTCACAACATGGCCATCTTCTCCCTGTTTGTTTTTGAAAACCCATTTTGTCCCAATTGGATGACACTCAGAAGGTGGAGATACTAGAACCCAAACCCGATTTCTCTCAAAGTTTTCTAACTCCTCATGCATGGCATTGACCCAATCCGGATCCGTCAAAGCGTGTCCAACATCTCAGGGCTCAAAATCAGCAACAAAAGCAGAATGAGCAAAGTGAGAGATCTGTGACCTGGACCGAGTGACTCGTTCGTCAATGTTGCCGATCATCTGCTGAGGGGGGTGTTGGCGCTGGATGTGTCGTGGCGCCTCTCGTGCAGAAGTGATCTCCCCCTCAACAGCAGCTGGTGCCTCCCCGGGTACAAAAGGTACCGCTCGGGGTGGCGGATCCCACGGCCCCCAGGAAGAAGACGTGTCGGGGCCGTGAGTCATCGTAGAAGCTGCTCCTTGCGGCAAAACAGGTGGAGGGGGTGCTGGATCATCCATACCTTCAGCACCCTCGTCCTCATCATCAAAAAGAGGCTCACCAACCTCATGATCACCTGCACGCTCAAAACGAGAAGAAGGACAAACCATGGTCTCGTCGAAGGTGACATCAGATGTCTCCATGACTCGGTTAGTGTCAAGGTTAAGTACACGATAAGCACGAGTATGAGTGCCATAACCCAAAAACACACCGTCGGAAGAACGAGACTCAAATTTGTCCAGGTTGCCCTTTTTGAGTATAAAACAATGGCAACCAAAAACTCTAAAGTAACTCACCTTGGGGAGTTTTCCAAAACGCAACTCATAAGAGGTCTTTTTCAAGAAAGCTCGAAGAAAAATGCGATTGGAAATATAGCATGCAGTGCTCATAGCTTCGGCCCAATATCGCCTAGGAGTCCTATGCTCATCGAGCATCGTCCTGGCCATCTCTACAAGGGTCTGATTCTTCCTTTCTACAACACCATTCTGAGGCGGTGTGTAGGGGGAAGAAAACTGATGCTCCAAACCCAAAGAGTTACAAAATTTCTCAAAATCCGAATTCTTGAATTCGGAACCATTATCACTCCTAATAGCTCGCATCGAGTTCAAAGGGAACTCATTCTGAAGACGCAAAATCAGATTGCGAGCAAAGGAGAAAGTCTCGGTCTTCTCAGCTAAAAAGAAGACCCACGAATATCTCGAAAAATCGTCAACAACAATAAGCACATACCACTTCCCCCCAACCGAGCTCACCCGAGTCGGACCAACAAGGTCCATATGCAAAAGCTCTCCAGGGTGCTTAGTCATGACCTGAGTCACTGGATGGTGGGGAGCGGCAACCATCTTCCCATGTCTACAAGATTGGCAAACAAGATCCTTCTCCATGGATAACTTGGGCAATCCTCGGATTAGGCCAAGTGAACTAAGTCTTGCAAGCAAATCGAAGCTCAAATGTCCTGGTCTCCTATGCCACTTCCAAAGATCAGAAGAAGAAGGTCCAGCCATAAGACAACGAGAAATACCAAAAGACTCCGAGAAATCCGCACGAAAGACTTTCCCAAAGGGCGAAATCACACAAACAAGATTGCCCTGTGGGTCCAAAATACGACTGAGATTCGGCTTAAAACGAATCTCATAGTCGTCATCAAAGAGTTGCGAAACAGAAAGAAGGTTAAAATGCAAGTTAGAAACAAGAGCAACATCACGCAACACAAAGTGCTCATTAACTCGCACCGACCCACGAGACAATACCTTACCTTTGCTATTGTCGCCGAAGGTGATAAACTCCTTTTCGATGACCGGACTAAGACTGGAGAACCACTTGGCGTTTCCGGTCATGTGTCTCGAACACCCGGAATCCACCAACCAAACGTTCTCCAATCATTTTACCTACATCAATAAAAAGACATAGGGTGAGCATACGGGCCAACACTGGGGTTAGTGAAGTAAGGAGAATACCAGTGTTGGGCCGGCTGCTCAAAAGAACGGTTAGCAGAAAAACCATTCCTAGCACACCTACGGGGAAAGCGATCACCACGCTGAGGAAAACGTGGTCCGCTGGGGAAGGAGCGCTCACCGTGATACTCAAAACGCGGTGGAGGAAAGCGCTCTGCGGATACATGGGTGTATGCCGAGTCTCTGAGTGATGAGTGATTGTCAACGGGTTTGATCGCATGTTCTCTGGCTTGTGTTGTGCAGGTGTCGAGCACGGAGACAGTGATCGAGGGCAAGGTGAAGGTCAAGTTGAGACGTGTCGTGCCGACGGACTGGGTGCGATGAAGGATGGGCGTGCCGTGCGGCGGACGTGCCATGCCGATGTATCGAGCAGTGAAGGGCGGACGTGAGGCTTGGACTGAGGGACCGGAGTGCCTGAGGATCAGCTGTGGTGGCTGGCAGCCTGGGACAGCGACGAGCGGAGACTTCCGGGGCACGGTGTTGCTCGGGTCGAGGACCTGGGGACACGTGTCGGTGGACGGGGTGCACGGGCGGTGCATCCCCTCTACGACGTCAGTTTGGTGGTAGAGCCAGGGAAAAACCATCAATTGACGGTTTCCAGGTTTGGGCCTCAAAACCTGGGCGTGGACGGTTTCCGAGTTTGGCCACAAAACTCGGGCTGAGGGTTTCCGAGTTTGGCCACAAAACTCAGGCTGAGGATGGTTTCCAGGTTTGGGCCTCAAAACCTGGGTGCTGAGGGTTTCCGAGTTTGGCCACAAAACTCGGGCCAAGGACGGTTTCCAGGTTTGGGCCTCAAAACCTGGGCGCGGATGGTTTGCTGAGTTTGGCCTCAAAACTCAGACGCTGGTGGGCTGGTTTCCCGGTTTGGGCCTCAAAACCGGGGGATAGCTGGAAAAGGCTGGTTTCCCGGTTTGGGCCACAAAACCGGGGGTGCAGAGCGAGGGCGGCACGTGGCGGCAATCGCAAGGTTGCGTGGAGGCAACGCGGACGACTTGTGCGGGCGTGGCCGTCGGATCTACCTACCACTTGAGTTGGTCCAGAATAACCTTAGGGTTTGGCTGGTTCGCTCTGTAATTAGAATAGAGAGGGGTAGAGTAGGAAATAGACTTAGGCTAGTAGTAGGATAAGTAGTCGGGAGACACCCTCCTCCCATTTATCTCAGTCATTTGCTCTTTCGCACTTAGGGTTTCTTGCTCTCCCATCCCCTGCTGTAGCCTGCTGAGATCCGCAGAGAGACTTGACTCTGTGTACTGGTGATTTTGAGGAAAGGAGGCCGTAACCTCCTTGTCGTAGCGTGTGTTTGCGCTTCGGCTGCAAGATCGTGGTTGTGATTCGCGTTTCATTGGTGTTCTTCGCGGAATCCTTTTTCTCCACGTTCTTCCCGTCGCTTGATCTCTTTGGTTGGTTCATCTTTTGCAAAACCGTTTGAACCAAGTTGTTCTAGATCATGAGGCACTTCTTTCCACCAAAGGAATTAACCTCTAACCTCACGGTCTAGGAGATCGATCGATTTTTGTTTTGGATCGTGTTTTTGCTTCCTTGTCCCGAAATTTCTTGATTCACCGATTTGGAGTTAGGTTCGAGCCATGATCTCTTAGAGATAGCTCACTAACATCCTTGTGACCCCTCAGATCGAATCCCAGGCCTAGAGCTTTTTGATTCGGAGGAAATCGGGTTGAATCATCAAAGAACCGCACAGTTTTCGGGGGCATCGGACGCTGACACGGGAGCATTGGACGCTAGGGTTCTAAGCATCGGACGCTCCGGTGACGCGTGTCACTTTCTGAGCGTTTGTAGTGGCATCGGACGCTAGGCATCGGACGCGTCCGTTGGCCATCGGACGCGCCGGAGCCAAAGCATCGGACGCTGGTTGTTCACTGTTCACAGCGTCCGATGGTGGAACAGTAAGGTTCCCGAGAGGCAGTTTTCGCATCGGACGCGTCCGGTGGTCTGGCATCGGACGCAGGCAGCATCCGATGCTACTGTTTTCACACGGTTTTGTCCACGGTTCGCTCGTTCGTTGACGGAATTGATTTCTGTCTTTTGCGTTGGCTTTCTAGAGTTGTCTAGTGTCCCGCTGTGCTTCTTGGAAGCATCCACCCTACACCTAGGGTCGTGGACATTTGCAAGCTCTAGGGTTTGCTTCTGGGGTTTATTCTTGGGACAGTGGCTACTAGTTTCCGTAAGGAAAATTTGAAGCTCCCATTCACCACCCCTCTGGTCGCTTTCTGAGTGCTTCTCGGTCCTTCAATTGGTATCGGAGCGGGTTAAGGATCTTCCACCTTAGCCGGTTCCAGATCCACAGAAGGCGACATGGATCGCGGCGTGGGCAAACCGCCGTTCTTTGATGGGACGAACTATGCGTATTGGAAGATACGCATGTCGGCCTATCTGCAGAGTTTGGGTGCTTCTATTTGGGATATTTGCAACTCTGCTGATTATGTGGTCTTGGCTGCTCGTGTCACTCAGCAACAGATCGATGAGCACGATGCCAATAGCCGAGCCCGTAATGCTCTCTTTTCTTGTTTGAGCATGGGTGAGTTTGATCGTGTTTCTCACCTCGCTACGGCTCGGGAGATCTGGGACACCCTCATGCGTTTCCATGAGGGCACCTCTCAAGTCAAAACTCGACTCTACGAGTCATTCAAGCGTGAGTATGAGAACTTTCGACATCAGCCTGGCGAGAGCATAGAAAGTTTATTCGCTCGCTTTCAGGTGATTGTCAACAGGATGAGGGCTAACAAGGAGCAGTTGCCTTTTGACGATCATGAGCGTGCTTTGAAGCTTTTGCACACTCTTGATCGATCTGTGTGGGATTCCAAGGTTCAGGCGATCATCGAATCGCCTAACTATGAGACCCTCACATGCGATGAGCTCTTTAGTAAGCTCAAGTCCAGTGAGATTGACGCCATGTCGAGGGCTTCTTATGCGAATCCTTCTGGCCCGACTATGGCTTTGGTTTCTGGCTCTTTCGCTAACCCCTCTGCTGGCTTTGCTCTTTCTTCACTCTTTTCTGTCACAGAGGACCAGCTTGAATCGTTGGGGGATGACGAGTTGGCAATGCTCGCCAACCGGTTCTCGCGGTTCCACAACAACCGCATGAACCGTCGCCGCGGAGGAGGACGCTCAGGATGCTATGAGTGTGGCGACCCCGAACACTTCATCGCCAACTGCCCCAAGAAGAAGCATTCATCTGGGAAGGGCGATCATGGGCACAAGTATGACTTCGGCAAGCGCAAGGAGAAGTACGTCCCTCCGAGGCACAAGAAGAGGGGCGGCTTCGACAAGAAGTACATCAAGAAGAAGTACTTGGAGAAGGCCCAGGCTGAGCAGCGCGCGTTCTTCGCCACGCTCAGCGACGTCGACGGCTCGGATGACGACTCCGCTTCATCAAGCGACGACGAGTCCGAGAAGAAGAAGAGGATCGAGGACAAGCTGAACGGCCTCTACTTCTTCGCCGACGACGACGGCTTTTGCACCATGGCGCTTGGTGATGAGGTCGACGGCAAGCTGGAGCACACCCCTCGAGACGACGACGACGACACCTCCCAGGTATCCCTCACCCACGATGAGCTTTCTGCTGAGGTTGAGAAGCTTACTGCCGCGCTCCTTAGTCAGGACAAGTTGCTTAGGCGTGCCGCTAGAGAGCGCAAGGAGTTTAGGCAGAAGTGGGAGGACACGGTGAGAGAGCTTGAGTTTGCCAAGTCCACCGTGGTCGTGTCGGAAGAGGTTGAGTGTGAGATGTGCACCACGCACATGACTGACCTTCTCACTTTGAGAGGTAAGTATGCTGCGTTGGTAGGAGAGGTGGATGAGCTGAAGGCTAGACCTTCTCTGTTAGGTGCGTGCAAGACTTGTCCTGTCTTGCAATCTGAGTTGGCAGACAAGAATGCCAAGATTGTGTCTCTTGAGGAGGCCAACTCAGGTAGCACTAGTGTGGCTAGGTGCGCTTTGTGTGAGGGTTTGGAGATGGAGATTGCGAATGTCAAGCATGGCAAGATGCAAACCGAGGAGGAAAACACATACCATCGAACCATCTTGTCATGGGTCTCTTGTAGTGAGCCGCAGCTCGGGATGATGATCTCCCAATTTAAGCGAGCTGCTGGAGGTTCTGGTGTAGGTCTTGCTCAGGGTGTTGATCTTTCTGCTTTTGGGAAGATTGGAGAGTCGAGTGGTCTGAATCCTAGTGAGAAGCCCAAGTCCACCACTACTCCCAAACTTGCCAAGCTTCCACCCAAAGAGCCTGCCAAGCCTACCACCAAGGATGGGGTGTTTGAGGAACCTTCGAGAGCTCCACCCAAGAACCAAGTGTGGCATCCCAAACCCAACCACCTAAAGAACAAGCTAGATACAATGCCACCTATCCATGAGGAGTTGCCACAGAAGGGCAAAGTGATCCACACCCACAGTCATGAGTACCAACAACCCCCTTTGCGTGCGGTGAGGTATCATTGTGATTTCTGTGGGAGAGATGGACACTTGAGCGAGTTCTGCTTTAGGCGCAAGAGAGAGGCGCGCCGTGCTAGGGAGATGAACAACCCGGACATGTACCATCCTTTTCATGATGTACATGCGCCAAACGTCTAGAGGAGAGCTGCTAGGCCCAGAGGTCCAGAGCCTCAAGTCCCCAGGCCTAGGCAGCAGCAGAGAGCTCCGAGGAGAGACGCTAGGCCTAGAGGTGTTGAGCCCCAGGTTCCTAGGCGTAGGCCTCGTAGAGAGCGTGCCCGATGGGGTCCTGCTTTTGCAGGTGACGGACTCCGTGGCGGAAGCTTAGTTGAGCGCTTTCCCCCACCGCAGTTTGAGTATCGCGGTGAGCGCTTCTTCCCTAGCGGACCACGTTTTCCTCAGCGTGGTGATCGCTTCCCTCGTAGACGTGCTAGGAATGGTTTTTACACTAACCCTTCTTTTGAGCAGCCGGCCCAACACTGGTTTTCCCCTTACTTCACTAACCCCAGTGTTGGACCGTATGCTCACCCTATGTCTTTTTATTGATGTAGGTAAGACGGTTGGAGGACATTTGGTTGGTGGATTCCGGTTGTTCGAGGCACATGACCGGAAACGCCAAGTGGTTCTCTAGCCTTAGCCCGGTCGCCGGAAAGGAGTACATAACCTTCGGCGACAATAGTAAAGGTAAGGTATTGTCCCGTGGGACTGTGCGGGTTAATGAGCACTTTGTGTTGCGCGATGTTGCTCTTGTTTCTAACCTGCATTTTAACTTGCTTTCTGTTTCGCAACTTTTTGATGATGACTATGAGATTCGTTTCAAACCAAACCTTAGTCGCATCTTAGATCCTCAGGGCGATCTTGTATGTCTGATTTTGCCCTTTGGGAAAGTCTTTCGTGCGAATTTCTCGGAGTCGTTTGGTTCTTCTCGATGTCTTTTGGCTAGTCCTTCTTCTTCCAATCTTTGGAAGTGGCATAGGAGGCTCGGTCACTTAAGCTTCGACTTGCTTACAAGACTTAGCTCACTTGGCCTAATCCGAGGATTGCCCAAGCTTTCGATGGAGAAGGATCTAGTTTGCCATTCTTGTAGACATGGGAAGATGGTTGCCGCTCCCCACCATCCTGTGACCAAGGTTATGACCTCGCACCCTGGAGAGCTTTTACACATGGACCTTGTTGGTCCGGCTCGGGTGAGCTCGGTTGGTGGCAAGTGGTATGTTTTGGTTGTTGTTGACGACTTTTCGAGGTATTCGTGGGTCTTCTTTTTGACTGAGAAGTCTGAGACTTTTTCCTTCGCTCGCAATCTGATTTTGCGTCTTCAGAACGAGTTCCCTTTGAACTCGATGCGAGCTATTAGAAGTGATAACGGTTCCGAATTCAAAAATTTGGATTTTGAGAAGTTTTGTAACCGCCTTGGTTTGGAGCATCAGTTTTCTTCTCCCTACACACCGCCCCAAAATGGTGTGGTAGAGAGGAAGAATCGGACCCTTGTTGAGATGGCCAGGACGATGCTTGATGAGCATAGGACTCCTAGGCGCTTTTGGGCCGAAGCTATGAACACTGCATGCTACATTTCGAATCGCATTTTTCTGAGAGCGTTTTTGAAGAAGACCTCTTATGAGTTGCGTTTTGGTCGCCCGCCCAAGGTGAGTTATTTTAGAGTCTTCGGTTGCCATTGTTTTATATTGAAGAAAGGCAACCTGGACAAGTTTGAGTCTCGTTCTTCTGACGGAGTATTTTTGGGTTATGGCACCCACACGAGAGCATATCGTGTACTTAACCTTGATACTAACCGAGTCATGGAGACATCAGATGTCACCTTCGACGAGACTCTTGTTTCTCCTTCTTCTCGTTTTGAGCGTGCAGGTGATCATGAGGTTGGAGAGCCTCTTTTTGATGACGAGGACGAGGGTGCTGAAGGTATGGATGATCCAGCACCCCCTCCACCTGCCGCGCCGCAAAGAGCGGCCTCGACGACGACTCACGGCCCCGACACCTCTTCTTCCTGGGGGCCGTGGGATCCTCCACCTCGTTCGGTACCTTTTGTACCCGGGGTGGAACCAGCTGCTGATGAGGGGGAGGTCACTTCATTCCGGGAGGCGCCACGACACATCCAGCGCCAGCACCCCCCTCACCAGATGATCGGCGATATCGGCGAGCGAGTCACTCGCTCCAGGTCACAGCACATCTCTCACTTCGCTCACTCTGCTTTTGTTGCTAATTTTGAGCCCCGAGATGTTGGACACGCTTTGACGGATCTGGATTGGGTCAATGCCATGCATGAGGAGTTAGAAAACTTTGAGAGAAATCGGGTTTGGGTTCTAGTTCCACCTCCACCTGACTGTAAGCCTATTGGGACAAAATGGGTTTTCAAAAACAAGCAAGGAGAGGATGGCCACGTTGTTAGAAACAAGGCCCGGCTTGTAGCGAAAGGCTATAGTCAGAAGGAGGGGATAGATTATGAGGAGACGTTTGCTCCTGTAGCACGTTTGGAGGCTATTAGGATACTCTTGGCTTATGCTGCATCCAGGGGTTTCAAACTTTTTCAAATGGATGTCAAGAGTGCCTTTTTAAACGGCTACATAGAGGAGGAGGTTTATGTTGAGCAACCCCCCGGTTTTGAAAATCCCAAGTTTCCACACCATGTCTTTAAACTCCACAAAGCCTTGTATGGTTTGAAACAAGCACCTAGAGCCTGGTATGATAGATGGAAAACATTTCTGCTAGCTAAGGGTTTTAAAATGGGATGTGTAGATAAGACGCTTTTTCTCCTCCGACAAGGCAAAGACACACTCTTGGTCCAAATTTACGTGGATGATATCATTTTTGGTGGTTCTTCTCACGCTTTGGTTGCCAAGTTTGCAGATACTATGAGCAGGGAGTTCGAGATGAGCATGATGGGTGAGCTGACATTCTTTCTCGGGTTGCAAATTAAGCAATCCCGGGAGGGGACGTTTGTGCACCAGGGCAAGTACACGAAGGACTTGCTGAAGCGGTTCGATATGGGTGAGGCCAAGCCTCTTCCAACACCCATGTCGATGACGACTGCCCTGGATGCGGATGTGGATGGAGAAGCAGTGGACCAGAAGGAGTACCGCAGTATGATCGGGTCGCTACTCTACCTGACGGCGACACGCCCGAACACTCAGTTCGCGGTGTGTCTGTGCGCGCGCTTTCAGGCGTCGCCGCGCACTTCTCACCGTCAGGCAGTGAAGCGCATCTTCAGGTACCTTCGTTTCACACCTGAGTTCGGGATTTGGTATTCTGCTTCCTCCACCCTCTCGCTTTGCGGATATTCTGATGCCGATTTTGCTGGTTGTCGCATTGAGCGCAAGTCCACTTCTGGGACTTGCCAATTTATTGGATCTTCTCTTGTTTCGTGGTCTTCTCGCAAGCAGTCTAGTGTCGCCCAGTCTACCACGGAGGCTGAGTATGTTGCTGCGGCCTGCTGCTGTTCCCAGTTACTCTGGATGATGGCCACTTTGCGTGATTTTGGTTTGAGCTTTACTCGAGTGCCTTTGCTTTGTGACAGCACGAGTGCCATTAGCGTTGCTAAGAACCCCGTGCTTCATTCAAAAACCAAACACATTGATGTGCGCTTTCATTTCTTGCGAGACCACCAGGAGAAGGGTGATATCGACCTTCGCCATGTCGATACTCATCACCAACTGGCTGATATTTTCACCAAGCCTTTAGACGAATCAACCTTTAATAGGTTGAGGGGTGAGCTTGGTGTGTGTTTCCCCTTTTAGATGGGGGAAGCATTTTGAGTTGTATCCTAGTCTGACTCTTTTACTTAGATCTTCTTTTCTGTTGCAGTTTAGCATACGCATTTACATTCTGAGCTTCATGTTTATAATCACTAGAATGTAACTATCCTCTGGTTAGTATGCTCCGATGCTTATGTTTGATGCTTGTAGCTTATGCTCCTTCTGATCACTAATACATGTTATGAGCCGAGCTATTTTTGAAATGGTGAAGTTCCTTAATGTATATAAAATCTGGAAATGTTCACCATTGAGATATGCAACTAGCATGTGTATGGTGTGTTGAGTCCATTCCTGCTTTTCATATATGCTAGGTTGCTATGTCTCTAGTTCTGAGTCATTCACTCGCTTGGTCTGTTCATATCATGTTTAAAATTTGAACCAAGTTTAGTGAATTGAAAAGATCGAGATGGGATTGCTTGTCAACACATCACGGTATCGAGACGGTTTCTCATTGCACTTTGAGTTAAACTTGAGCCATGTAGTGTATGACCGAAACCGTAGCTTTAAGCTTCTGATTGCTTCGGCATAGGCTTCGCTCGGTTGAAAAGTAGGCAATGACAAGCTTTCAACCTCTCGCAATCACATGCTATATAATTTGTGAATTCTTTACCGCTGCACCTCCGATATAACTTGAAATCACAAGTGTATGCTTCATTCCTATGCATGATGATTGAACTTTGCTAGGGGTAGTTCACCTTGTATATATGCTTAGCACTTGTTTGGATTCCTATCTATACATGTGTAGTGCTATTTTGATGGTGACTATCTTTTGGCCAAAAACTGCTCACTTGCTCATATGCTTCATATTTCGTATGTGTGATCAGTTTGAGCCTTCGCTATGTGAGTGCTTAGTTGTGTCATTGGAGCTATACCAACTAGAGCATTTTTGCACTCTTTTGACTATATGCCTGAAGCTGCTAACTTGCATTTCTGACTTCATATGCATTTTGGAAGGGGGAGTTGTGTTGGCTCAAGGGAAGAGTTTGTGCTTGATAAGTGCATTTTCAACTAAGGGGGAGAGTTTTTGCAAATCATATGTCTTCTGGCGTTCAACTAAGGGAGAGTTTTTGCAAAGGGGGAGATTTTCAAATCTTTATACTCTTCTCTTGTTGGACCTAAGGGAGAGTCCCTGGTTGCTTGCACTTGTTGAGGGGGAGTTTGCTGGTTGTGTTGAGCCGTTGCCTCTGTCTTGAGGGACTAGCAAACATTTTCCTCATTTGGCGTTGAGGTTGATTTTGATTGGTTCGGAAACCTTTCGTTTGGTTTTAAATTGGTTCGGAGTGGTTTCTCGTGCTAGTTGTGTTGAGCCTCTGTGCCTCTATCTTGAGGGACTAGCATTTTGCCATTTTTAGCTCTGACTTTCAATTGATATTTTGCTAGCGGTGTTGAGCCTGTTCTACCTCTTCTTGAGGGCTAGCTTTGCTTTGCTTGGTTGCGTCGAGCCGTTGCCCATGTCTTTGGGGACCAAGTTTTCGCTTCTTCCACTTGACCTTCTTCGGCCTTGCTATGCTTTTGGGTCATTTGGTCGAGTTCTCTTCTTCTCCTTCTTCTTTCTTTTCTCTTTCTCTCATTATGATTTGTGTGAGTAGTTGACAATGCACTCATCAAGGGGGAGATTGCGGATACATGGGTGTATGCCGAGTCTCTGAGTGATGAGTGATTGTCCACGGGTTTGATCGCATGTTCTCTGGCTTGTGTTGTGCAGGTGTCGAGCACGGAGACAGTGATCGAGGGCAAGGTGAAGGTCAAGTTGAGACATGTCGTGCCGACGGACTGGGTGCGATGAAGGATGGGCGTGCCGTGCGGCGGACGTGCCATGCCGATGTATCGAGCAGTGAAGGGCGGACATGAGGCTTGGACTGAGGGACCGGAGTACCTGAGGATCAGCTGTGGTGGCTGGCAGCCTGGGACAGCGACGAGTGGAGACTTGCGGGGCACGGTGTTGCTCGGGTCGAGGACCTGGGGACACGTGTCGGTGGACGGGGTGCACGGGCGGTGCATCCCCTCTACGACGTCGGTTTGGTGGTAGAGCCAGGGAAAAACCATCGATTGACGGTTTCCAGGTTTGGGCCTCAAAACCTGGGCGTGGACGGTTTCCGAGTTTGGCCACAAAACTCGGGCTGAGGGTTTCCGAGTTTGTCCACAAAACTCGGGCTGAGGATGGTTTCCAGGTTTGGGCCTCAAAACCTGGGTGCTGAGGGTTTCCGAGTTTGGCCACAAAACTCGGGCTAAGGACGGTTTCCAGGTTTGGGCCTCAAAACCTGGGCGCGGATGGTTTGCTGAGTTTGGCCTCAAAACTCAGACGCTGGTGGGCTGGTTTCCCGGTTTGGGCCTCAAAACCGGGGGATAGCTGGAAAAGGCTGGTTTCCCGGTTTGGGCCACAAAACCGGGGGTGCAGAGCGAGGGCGGCACGTGGCGGCAATCGGAAGGTTGCGTGGAGGCAACGCGGACGACTTGTGCGGGCGTGGCCGTCGGATCTACCTACCACTTGAGTTGGTCCAGAATAACCTTAGGGTTTGGCTGGTTCGCTTTGTAATTAGAATAGAGAGGGGTAGAGTAGGAAATAGACTTAGGCTAGTAGTAGGATAAGTAGTCGGGAGACACCCTCCTCCCATTTATCTCAGTCATTTGCTCTTTCGCACTTAGGGTTTCTTGCTCTCCCATCCCCTGCTGTAGCCTGCTGAGATCCGCAGAGAGACTTGACTCTGTGTACTGGTGATTTTGAGGAAAGGAGGCCGTAACCTCCTTGTCGTAGCGTGTGTTTGCGCTTCGGCTGCAAGATCGTGGTTGTGATTCGCGTTTCATTGGTGTTCTTCGCGGAATCCTTTTTCTCCACGTTCTTCCCGTCGCTTGATCTCTTTGGTTGGTTCATCTTTTGCAAAACCGTTTGAACCAAGTTGTTCTAGATCATGAGGCACTTCTTTCCACCAAAGGAATTAACCTCTAACCTCACGGTCTAGGAGATCGATCGATTTTTGTTTTGGATCGTGTTTTTGCTTCCTTGTCCCGAAATTTCTTGATTCACCGATTTGGAGTTAGGTTCGAGCCATGATCTCTTAGAGATAGCTCACTAACATCCTTGTGACCCCTCAGATCGAATCCCAGGCCTAGAGCTTTTTGATTCGGAGGAAATCGGGTTGAATCATCAAAGAACCGCACAGTTTTCGGGGGCATCGGACGCTGACACGGGAGCATCGGACGCTAGGGTTCTAAGCATCGGACGCTCCGGTGACGCGTGTCACTTTCTGAGCGTTTGTAGTGGCATCGGACGCTAGGCATCGGACGCGTCCGTTGGCCATCGGACACGCCGGAGCCAAAGCATCGGACGCTGGTTGTTCACTGTTCACAGCGTCCGATGGTGGAACAGTAAGGTTCCCGAGAGGCAGTTTTCGCATCGGACGCGTCCGGTGGTCTGGCATCGGACGCAGGCAGCATCCGATGCTACTGTTTTCACACGGTTTTGTCCACGGTTCGCTCGTTCGTTGACGGAATTGATTTCTGTCTTTTGCGTTGGCTTTCTAGAGTTGTCTAGTGTCCCGCTGTGCTTCTTGGAAGCATCCACCCTACACCTAGGTCGTGGACATTTGCAAGCTCTAGGGTTTGCTTCTGGGGTTTATTCTTGGGACAGTGGCTACTAGTTTCCGTAAGGAAAATTTGAAGCTCCCATTCACCCCCCTCTGGTCGCTTTCTGAGTGCTTCTCGGTCCTTCACGCTCAACTACAAAGCCACTGCCACAGGGTCCATAGCCTACAACTGCAGGCTCCCGCCGGGCACGTCCTCTCCTCTGCCTAGGCCTGGGAACTTGAGGTTCTGGACCTCTGGGCCTAGCAGCACGTCTCTGAACATTTGGCGCATGTACATCATGGAAAGGATGGTACATGTCCGCATTGTTCATCTCCCTAGCACGGCGCGCCTCTCTCTTGCGCCGAAAGCAAAACTCCCTCAAGTGTCCATCTCTCCCACAGTGCTCACAATGGTACCTCACCGCTCTCAAAGGGGGTTGTTGGTACTCACGGTTGTGGGTGTGGATCACCTTGCCCTTCTGTGGCATAAGCTCCTCCTGGATAGGTGGCATTGTGTCCAGCTTGTTCTTCAGGTGGTTGGGTTTGGGATGCCACACTTCGTTCTTGGGTGGAGCTCTAGGGGGTTCTTGAAACACTCCATCCTTGGTGTTGGGCTTGAGCGGCTCTTTGGCTGGAAGCTTGGTAAGTTTGGGAGTAGTGGTGGAGTTGGGCTTCTCACATGGGTTTAGACCACTCGACTCTCCAATCTTCCCAAAAGCTGTAACATCAACACCTGGAGCAAAGCCTACACCTCCAGGTTATTGTAACATCAACACCTGGACCTCCAGCAGCTCGCTTAAATTGGGAGATCATCATCCCGAGCTGCGACTCACCACAAGATACCCATGACAAGATGGTTCGAAGGTATGTGTTTTCCTCCTCGGTTTGCATCTTGTCATGCTTCGCATTCGCAATCTCCATCTCCAAACCCTCGCACAAAGCACACCTAGTCACACAAGTGCTACCCGAGCTGGCCTTCTCAAGAGACACAATCTTGGCATTCTTCTCTGCCAACTCGGATTGCAAGCCTGGACAGGTCTTGCACGCACCTAACAACATGGGCCTAGCCCGGAGCTCATCCGCCTCTCCAACCAAAGCGGCATACTTACCTCTCAAAGTGAGAAGGTCAGTCATGTGCTTGGTGCACATCTCGCACTCAACCTCCTCAGACACGACCACGGTGGATTTTGCAAACTCAAGCTCCTTCACCGTGTCCTCCCACTTCTGCCTAAACTCCTTGCGCTCTCTAGTGGCACGCCTAAGCAACTTATCCTGACTAAGCAAGGCGGCAGTAAGCTTCTCAACCTCAGCAGAAAGCTCATCGTGGGTGAGAGATACCTGGGAGGTGTCATCGTCATCGTCGTTCCGAGGGGAGTTCACCAGCTCGCCGTCGACCTCCTTGCCAAGGGCCATGGTGGAGAGGCCGTCGTCGTCAGCGAAGAAGCAGAGGCCGTTCAGCTTGTCCTCGATCCTCTTCTTCTTCTCGAACTCGTCATCGCTTGAGCAAGCGGAGTCGTCATCCGAGCCGTCGACGTCGCTGAGTGTGGCGAAGAATGCACGCTGCTCAGCCTGGGCCTTCTCCAAGTACTTCTTGATGTACTCCTTGTCGAAGCCGCCCCTCCGCTTGTGCCTTGCGGGGACGTACTTCTCCTTGCGTTTGCCGAAGTCATACTTGTGCCCATGATCGCCCTTCCCAGATGTGTTCTTCTTCTTGGGACAGTTGGCGATGAAGTGGTCGGGGTCGCCGCACTCGTAGCATCCCGAGCGCCCTCCTCCGCGGCGATGGTTCATGCGGTTGTTGTGGAACCGCGAGAACCAGTTGGCGAGCATAGCCAACTCGTCATCCCCCAAAGACTCCAGCTGCTCCTCTATGACAGAAAAGAGAGAAGAGAGTGCAAAAGCTCCAGAGGGGTTAGCAGAAGAGCCAGAAAGCAAAGCCATAGTCAGGCCAGAAGGATTCTCATAAGAAGCCCTCGACATGGCGTCAATCTCACTAGACTTGAGCTTACTAAAGAGCTCGTCGCAAGTGAGGGTCTCATAGTTAGACGATTCAATGATCGCCTGGACCTTTGAGTCCCACACCGACCAATCAAGAGTATGCAAAAGCTTCAAAGCTCTCTCATGATCGTTGAAAGGCAACAACTCCTTGTTAGCTCGCATCTTGTTGACAATAACCTGAAAGCGAGCGAATAAACTCTCTATGCTCTCGCCAGGCATATGTCGAAAGTTCTCATACTCCCGCTTGTGCGACTCATAGAGACGGGATTTGACTTGAGTGGTTCCCTCATGGAAGTGCATGAGGGTCGCCCAAATCTCACGAGCCATGGGGAGATGAGAAACGCGATCAAACTCGGACATGCTCAAACAGGAGAACAAAGCGTTACGCGCTCGGCTATTTGCTTCGTGCTCATCGATCTGAAGCTGAGTGACACGAGCAGCCAAGACAACGTAATCGGCCCTGTTGCAAATCTCCCAAACAGAAGAGCCCATGCTATGGAGATAGGCCGACATGCGTATCTTCCAATACGCATAGTTCGTCCCATCAAAGAACGGCGGTTTGCCCACGCCGCGATCCATGTCGCCTTCTGTGGATCTGGAACCGGCTAAGGTGGAAGATCCTTAACCCGCTCTGATACCAATTGAAGGAATGAGAAAGCACAAGCAAGGCGACCAGAGGGGGGGGGTGAATGGGATCTCAAAAATTCTTTCAAAACTTTTGGCCAAATGTCCCAAAATCAACCCCGAAAGCTGCGATCGAAACCATGATGCCCACGACCCTTGGAAGAGGGTGGATGATCCCTTGGATCACAGCGAGGCACCACAAAGCGATAGCAAACCAAACGGCAAAAGCAACGGATCAAGTTCGACCCTCAGAAACCAAGTCTCAAACGTAGATAGACGGCTACGTTGAGAGATCCCCAAATACCGATGCTAACAAGTAGCAAAGATACCTAGAGAGGTTCCTTGGTCAACTATAAGGCCAAACGAGAAGTCCAAAAACCAAGCGAGGAAACCGGGAGAGCAAACGCACAAAATCGAAAGCTACAGCCAAGTCCGGGACTGTCCGGCAGTACGGTCGTGGACTGTCTGCCCAGTGGCGGACTGTCCGGGCTCAGGTCGCGGACTGTCCGCCGGCCAAACGAACAAAACCGCAGTGCTGCTGAAGTCCCTTGGACAGTTCCCGGACTGTCCGCGGATGACAGTGGCGGACTGTCCGCCGGTCAAACCGAACCAACACAGCCGAGCCGCGCGACCACTGACTCGGTCGAGGCCCGACGCGTGGACTGCCCGTGACCCCAGCGGCGGACTGTCCGCGGATGAACAGAGAGGGCGATTTCGGTCGCCCTCAACTCAAATCTTCTCCAAATCGATTCAAACCAAATTCCCACGTTCCTAAACTTGGAGAGGATGATCACGGAGTAGTTAGGAGACTATCCCCAAGAAATCATCCGCTCAAAACAAATCAAACACCGGGAAATCGAAAAGGGAGGAGTATGAACCGAAAAAGCGCTATGAAAACGAAATCAACCCGATCTACTTGTTCGTAAGGAGTTAGATGAATTCCTTCGGTGGAAATGATCTCCTTTCAAAAACGAACAAGTTGATTCAAACGGATTTCGCAAAGACGCAGTAGGGAGAGAGATCGAGTGACGGGAAAATCGCGGAGAAACGAAGAACGCGAAGAACACGAACCAAAATGCGAATCAACACATTGAACTGCAACCGTGTGGCTACCACACGCTACAACAGTGAGGTTACGGCCTCACTTCCTCAAAATCTCTAGTACACAGAGGTATGATTCTCTGCGGATCTCAGCTAGCTACAGAGGGGATTGAGAGAGCAGGAAACCCTAGAAGCAAAGAGCAAATGAACTGAGATGGATGGGGAGGTGGGTGTCTCCCCCTACTTATCCTAATTCTAACTATTCCTAATTCCTACTCTACCCCTAACTACTTACAGAGCGAACCAGCTAAACCCTAAGGTTATTCTGGACCAACTCGATGGTAGGTGGATCCGACGGCCACGCCCGCACAACTCGTAGCGTTGCCTCAACGCAACCTCCCGATTGCCGCCACCGCTCTGCACCCCCAGTTTTGTGGCCCAAACCGGGAAACCAGCCTTTTCAGCCAACCCCCGGTTTTGAGGCCCAAACCGGGAAACCAGCCCACCAGCATTTGAGTTTTGAGGCCCAAACTCAGCAAACCCGCAGCGCCCAGGTTTTGGGGCCCAAACCTGGAAACCGTCCTCAGCCCGAGTTTTGTGGCCAAACTCGGAAACCCTCAGCACCCAGGTTTTGAGGCCCAAACCTGGAAACCGTCCACCCGATGGTTTTTCTCTGGCTCAACCACCAAACCGAAGCTGTAGAGGGGATGCACCGCCCGTGCACCCCGTCCACCGACACGTGTCCCCATGTCCTCGACCCGAGCAACACATGACCGCAAGTCTTCGCTCATCGCTGTCCCAGGCTGCCAGCCACCACAGCTGATCCTCGGGCCACCGATCCCTCAGTCCAAGCCTCACGTCCGCCCTTCGCCACTCTCGGTCCCTCGGCACGGCACGTCTCTACTTGACCTTCACCTTGCCTCTGATCACTGTATCCATGCTCGACACCTGCACAACACAAGCCAAAGAACATGCGCATCATCCCAATTGACAATCACTCATCACTCAGAGACTCGGCATACACCCATGTATCCGCACTTCGCTTAGAGATTTTGTCCTTCATCCAAGAGGATAATGAGTCTCTAATTGTAGCCTGGGAAAGATTCAATAATCTTGTCCGCTCTGGTCCAGCCTTATCTATTCCAGACCCTGTCTTGCTTCAACACTTTTATAATGGTCTGAATAGAAAAACTTCTAACTACCTTAACTTAGCTTCAAACGGATCATTCCTACATACCCCAGCCTCCAAGGCAAGGGAAATGTTACAAAACTTATCTCAAATCACTCCTACTCCTGAAGCTAAACCATAAGAACCACTAGAAGTAAATCTAGAAGCTGAGCCTATATCTATTCTTAATCATGAACAAACCTCAGTTTTAATTCCTAGTGAGAGGGAAACCCCAATCTTAGGAGACATCTTTGATCTCGAGGATGAATATCTTACCGAATTTGGTAATACCTCGAAATATCACACAATTAGGAAACCTCAAAATCAAAAATCATCTTTAGAAGAACTTACTGATAAGGTTTTCCTAAAAGAGACTACGAAGAAACTAATCTCTATAATAAGTCATGAATGGTTAGAAGAATCAGAACTTTCCACTGATACAATCCGCTTAAATTCACCTTCTACACACATTCAATGTCAAATCCATCAACAACCCTTCGAAGCTCTCTATAATCCTGTTGTGGGAATCAACATTATGTCTGAAACCTTTGCTCAAGATTTATTAAAACAAATACCACTTACCCCAACAATTAAACTTTAAAAAACCCCTTTAGGACATGTTATTCCTAGCTCAGGAATCATGTATGTCCTGCCTGTCACAATAGATAACACTCCACTACACTTAAGTTTTTACATCTTTGATATTAAAGAGTTTAATCTACTGATAGGCCAACCACTTAAGCAACTCATTCATGAAGGACAATTAGGGATCTTAAACTTCCATCTTGGGAAAAATCTTAAAGGAACCATACCTATCACCCACTCTCTAAATACTGAGAACGAATCATGTCCCGAGCCAGATCCTATGGAAGAAATTAAGGAAGCATCTTTTGAAATAATAAATTAATCCGAATATGAAGAAGATGCTCAGTTCTTCACTGAGGAAGAAGATAACACACCTGATCCAGATCCTTTAGATTCCTTAGAAGAACCTCGTAAACCTCCCATAGAGTTAAAACTCTTACCTTCTGGGCTTCGATATGTTTTCTTGAATAATGATCCTGAATCTCCTGTAATCATAAATAATAATCTTACTCAGGAACAAACTTCTAGGTTGATCACTGTCTTAGAAAAGCATAAGTCAGCCTTTGGCTATTCACTCCATGATTTAAAGGGAATCAACCCCGCTTTCTGCACCCATCGCATTCCTACTGATCCTAACATATCACCATCCAGAGAGCCACAACGCAGGCTTAACAATGCGATGAGAGAAGTAGTAAAGAAAGAGGTTTTGAAACTCTTGCACGCCGGGATCATTTATCCTGTGCCACACAGTGAGTGGGTAAGCCCTGTCCAAGTTGTGCCTAAAAAGGGAGGCATGGCTGTGGTAAAGAATGAGAAGAACAAATTAATTCCACAAAGAACTGTTACTGGTTGGAGAATGTGCATTGATTACAGAAAATTAAACAAGGCAACTAAGAAAGATCATTTCCCGCTACCTTTCATAGACGAAATGTTAGAACGGTTAGCCAATCACTCTTTCTTTTGTTTTCTTGATGGATATTCTGGATATCACTAAATCCCAATCCATTCAGATGATCAAAGCAAAACCACTTTTACATGTCCATACGGAACTTATGCTTACCGCCGAATGTCTTTTGTATTATGTAATGCACCTGCTTCTTTTCAAAGATGTATGATGTCTATATTTTTTGATATGATTGAAGAAATCATGGAAGTTTTCATGGATGACTTTTCTGTTTATGGAAAAACTTTTGATGATTGTCTTGAAAATTTAGACAAGGTTTTACAAAGATGTGAAGAAAAGCACTTACTCCTTAATTGGGAAAAATGTCATTTTATGGTTAAGGAAGGCATAGTGCTAGGTCATTTAGTATCAGAACGTGGAATTGAGGTAGACAAAGCTAAAATTGAAGTAATTGAACGTTTGCCTCCACCAATTAATGTCAAAGGAATTCAAAGTTTTCTTGGCCATGCCGGTTTTTACCGTAGATTTATAAAAGATTTTTCTTACATTGCAAGACCACTTACCAATCTTTTGGCCAAGGATGTTCCTTTTGAATTTGATGATGCATGTTTAGAATCTTTTAACACTCTTAAGAAAGCGCTCACTTCTGCACCTATCATTCAACCTCCTAATTGGTCTCTACCCTTTGAGATCATGTGTGATGCAAGTGATTTTGCTGTAGGAGCTGTGCTAGGACAATATAAGGATAAAAAGCATCATGCAATCGCTTATGCCAGCAAAACTTTAACTGGACCTCAACTTCATTATGCTACTACTGAAAAAGAACTTCTGGCTGTTGTTTTTGCTATAGACAAGTTTAGATCTTATTTAGTGGGATCAAAGGTAATTGTTTTTACTGATCATGCTGCATTAAAATACCTGCTCACTAAGAAAGATGCTAAGCCACGCTTAATAAGATGGGTTTTGTTACTCCAAGAGTTTGATTTAGAAATAAAAGATAAGAAAGGAGTAGAAAACTCTGTAGCTGATCACTTGTCTAGAATGTATTTTGAAAATCCGCAGGAATTGCCTATAAATGACTCACTCAAGGACGACATGCTTTTTCAAATCTCTAGATCTGACCCCTGGTATGCAGATATTGTCAATTTTATAGTTGCAGGGTATGTACCACCAGGAGCAAATAAGAAGAAGCTGATCTATGAGAGCAGGATCCACATATGGGATGATCCATATCTATTCAGAGTTTGCTCTGATGGATTACTCAGAAGATGTGTGCCAGCTGAAGAAGGAATCAAGATCATTGAATGTTGTCACTCTTCACCATATGGAGGACATTATGGGGCATTCCGAACGCATGCAAAGATCTGGCAAAGTGGATTTTTCTGGCCAACTATGTACCAAGACACAAAAGACTTTGTCCTGAGGTGTGGATCATGTCAGAGGCACGGCAGCATCAACACCAGAGATGCCATGCCACTCACTAACAACCTTCAGATTGAGCTCTTTGACGTCTAGGGAATTGATTACATGGGACCATTCCCTAAATCAAGGAATCATGAGTATATTCTAGTTGCTGTCGACTACGTCTCAAAATGGGTCGAGGCAGTGCCATGTAAGTCTGCTAATCCAAGAAACTCTCAGAGGATGTTCGAGGAGATAATATTTCCAAGATTTGGAGTGCCAAGGATGGTAATTAGTGACGGAGGAACCCACTTCATTGACAAAGGCTTTCATAAATATCTGACAAATCATGGGATCCATCACAATGTTGCCACTCCCTATCATCCTTAGACAAGTGGCCAAGCAGAAACATCAAACAAGCAAATCAAGAATATTCTGCAGAAAACAGTTGACGAGATGGGAACACAATAGAAAGATAGACTACCTGAAGCACTGTGGGCTTACCGTACTGCCTACAAAACACCATTGGGAATGTCTCCATATCAACTCGTCTACGGAAAGACTTGTCACTTACCAGTAGAACTAGAATTCAAAGCTCACTGGGCAATCAAAAGATGGAACATGGACTTAGAAGCCGCAGGAGTCAAGAGGAAAATGCAACTCTCTGAACTAGATGAATGGCGCGAAAAAGCATATCATAACGCGAAGATCTACAAAGAGAGAACAAAGAGGTGGCATGACAAGAGAATCAAGAAGAAGAGTTTCACTCCTGGAGACAAGGTATTACTTTTTAATTCCAGGATAAAATTGTTTGGGCATGGAAAACTACACAGCAAATGGGAAGGACCTTTCACGGTGGTAGCCACTTCATCACATGGAGCCATTACACTTCAAAATGACGAAGGTACGCTATTCAAGGTAAATGGACAACGTCTTAAGATTTTTCTAGAAGCTGAAAAGAGTCCTGAAGAGTTGGATGTCATCCAATTCTTCATTATCCCATAGATTTATACCATCATCATTTTTCCGATAAGTTTGCGCATCGGGGATATATTTTCTGGGATTAGGATCAAGTTTAAAGACACCACGAGCGACGGACCCGCGAGATCCCACAGGGAGGGACCGACCGGTCTCCTAGGGAGACCGACCGGTCTGCCCTGGAGGCCCCTCGCCCTCTGCCTTCTTTCGTTATGTGTCCCGACTCTCTCTCGTACCCATTCTGGTAACCTGATCCGTAGAATCAATAACTCTCGTAACGAACCTATCGTACCTATCATTCTGCCTCCTCAGCTATAAAACCAGCCCCATGCCTACCTCTAGATTCATGACAACCTCTCCCAGAAAACCAGTAGCAACAGAGCTCTCCTCCCACCAGCGCTAATGGCCTCCTATCCAAGGATTGACCTCAATGAGCCCGCTGATGACTCGATGGCTCTTATCGTCACCACATCTAAGGATCTTGCCGTAACGCCGTCAAAGGAGATGGCTCTTGCTGACTCACCTACACCCGTTGATACAATTCCGCCAGAAGAGACCTCATCGCTTCATCAGCAAGCTTTCTACGCCCAAGCGGTGCCGGCAAGAGGACTTCCGACTTTCTCCGTCTCCAAAGAGATCCCGCTTCTTCCTCCTAGGCCCAATGAGACACTCGTCGGGCTGAAGACGAACAAGCATGGGGAACCCACTATCGTAAAATACACATCTACAAATCCGTGCCCGCGCTTTGAGGGAGTTCATGGTCACCCTGAGCACATCAAGGTCACTCCACCAGTAAACAGGGCACCCACCACTCCTAATATCGCGGCTAAACGCAAGAGGACCACCCAGCTAGATCGCCTCGGGGACAAAATTGAAGAGCTTGAGAGAGATAATTTAGAACTCAAGCAGAGATACGCTTCTCTAGCCAAGACTACGAAAAAGATGGCTAATACGATGCATGAATATGTAACTAAACACATTAGCTTAAAGGACAAGGTCGTCAGTGTAGCCTCTACAATAACAAATCTGCTCGAGGGAGAGAAGTAAGAAATAGTACGTCGATAGTTTGATAAGGCGCTTGTGTTTGCAGAGTCTTGTGTTTAAGTCTAGTTTCGTTATGAGTTTTGTTTAGTTAATTCATTGTGTAATAAAAGTGCCTTGAATATCAATAAAGTTTTTGTTAGAGTTATCTTTTATTTTGTTTTGGATATATGTCTTGTCTCCACATGTTGTGATTAGCAGAAAACAGAAAATAAGTGTGGGGGAGAAGACGACGACAGAATTACCAAAAATCGATCACATAAGCTGCATAGAACAGAAGATATCATTACCAAGATCACGCACCACGAAGCAGGCCACGGTTGGGCCCTAAGCCCAATTGACCGGTTGGTGGACCCCACCGGTCGGTCAGGGGTTGACCCCTCTTGCCTCCTCTTTCATCCACAGATCGGTACGCAACTACTACACTCTATTTTCTGATGTTCAAGCTTCTGTTCATATTAAAACCATATTCTCGCAGTTCATGAACTTTAAAAAGGAAAAGAATATTTTGACATGCTCATGGTTTAGAATCTCACAACACCCTTTCTGAAAAGACCTGTTTTGATATTTTAAGAAACCTATATTATTTAGAGTTGTTGTGGAATATGATAGAAGAATAATGAGAACTCAATTCTTATGGTATGAGCATTGGAGAACTTTACTTGCAAAGTTAAAAAGAGATTAGCACACTTCTCCTTTGTAGTAAATAAGTTGCCTGCCAAAGTCATTTATAATCAATCAATTATTGTTTACTTTAATACTGAGTTCTTTGTTGAGAAATTTATTATACTCCAAAGATCGAGACCCTTACAAATAAAAGAAAGATTCACTCTTCCAAAGTATTATTGTATTAGAGGCATGGGCTATGCAAAAGTATGAAATATGAGGAAAGAAAAAAGGACAAGTGTCCGACATACCTCAGAGAAATATATATATATATATATATATAATAGAAAAAGAAAAAGTATTATGATAAAAGTATGATAAAGAGAAAAAGAAGATAGCCCATGGTCCCTCTAATTGCAATATACTAGTAAGAGTGACAAAGTTTAAAAAGATTAATGTCTTGATCTAAGAGTATAGTATTTTCTCCATTGGCTTAGTAACATAAAACTGTTCTTCATAAGTCAAATGCTTTGGTAAGGAATTGAAATGCTACAAAAGGAGAAGGAAAGTTATGACTTGTTTCAGAAATTTCAAAAACTCCAATGTCTTATGCTAAAAAGGAAAGGGTGATCTGTTTCAACTATTCTATTCTCCAAACTTCTCAAGGTTTTATGGTAAACACAGAAAGGTTTAATGTTTGATATCTTATGATCTAACCTTTTATCGAGGACGAGTAAAAGTCTAAGTGTGGGGGAGCTTGTTGACACTAATTAACTCTTATTATTAATGGTCAATTAAGCATGAAAATGGATGAATATATAAACTCCACCTTAGTATAGGGTTTAAAACTAACAAATTCCATGAGTTTTGGTGAATTGTGAATCCGCAGGGACTAAACCAGGAAACAACCTTCGATTCCTTCCCCTAGAAGGAAACTGTGACGGAACGACCCTAATCTCATGGCCCACGTGTCCCTGTCAACCTCTGACAGCCGAACCCATGTTCCATGTGATTAAGACCTGTTCGCCACCGGGCTACATCAGTGCCCAATGTCCGCAGGATCATCTCACAATTCGGTTACAGCATTGCATACTTTTACAAATAACATCGGAATAAAGAGCGGAAGACTTAAATAACATTAGTTTTACAAAGCAGGGTTCCAAATAGAAATTAAGGTACAGTTATTACAAACCAAGTTCTTCATAATAGAAATAGACATAGGCAACATAGTGGAGAACAACAAAGATACTTATAATCACCCAGCCCGAGGGTGTACAACTATTCTTCGGCCTCATCGGCCTCTTCCTGGACGATGGTCACGCAGCAGGGTGCAAGACACATCGGGGACTCTGTCATACCTGCAGCATGGGTAACAAACCCTGAGTACTGGGGTACTCAACAAGACTTACCCGACTAAGAAAAAGGGAGAAGACTCAGGAATGAGAGGCTTAAGGTAGTCAAGGTAAGGCTTAAGCAAGATCAAGTATTTTGCAGAAAAGCATTTTTGTAAACCTTATTTTACTTTGGAAAGATTTAGTATTCCTCAATTCTTCATCGTTCATGATTCATTTTACATTTCAAAACATTCCTAGTTGAGAACCACTCTCCGTTGACAGTCAGTGACCAAGTCTCCATAACCGAGGAGCAACGTTAATCCGGATAAATAATACTCAGCTGAGGATCCCTATCCACACTGCATATGTAGCACCCAAGCTTGCATATGCCAACTCGTCTACCACGATTCCTCCAAGATTGGACCCGGTCCTACGCCACCCGGAAGTACAGTACACCACTCCTTTCCAGGTACGACGACCACGTGGGTACATGCTACTTCCGCCATCTCTCCACTCCCAGTGCGCGGTTGTCGGTCCCAATCAAGGATTTCTCGGAGCCAGAGCTTTCCGAAGTATGTGAATAGTTACAAGTCTTGACCAGCAGGCCCCCATACGGATGGTCCCTAATTTTCCAGCCAGAACTATACCTTGGTTATATCTCACCCAAGCGTAATAGTCCCGTCAGTTTTTCAACCCTGTCCCGGTCGGTGTCAACTGTTGAGTCCCGCACTACAACATGACGGCACCGTACGCTCGGACAACCTCTTCTCGCTATTGACTAGGTACGGATCAGATACCTAACCAACAGCCGGGGAGTAAGACCAAATTCCCATAAACATTCCTTAAGTGATCACACTTTTGAAATTGGCATTTTATTGCAAAGTCTAATTCAATAAGCATTGCTAAGCATTTTTCAAATACTTTTGAAAAGCAGGTATCGGGTGTATCAGTGGTCAAGGTGAATAGTGCATCAATTAGGATAGCACACAACTCCTATAAACCTAATGCAATAATTTAACTCAAAAGCATTTAAGGAAATCATTTTATAAATTCAAGGAAAGGGTTAAATGCACCGGGGCTTGCCTTGAAGAGCAAAGAGGGCAGGCTCGAAGGCGGCACGGCAGTTGTCGGAGCTCGGGGTAGCCTCAGGGACAGGTTCGTCGGTGGCTGCCTCGATCTTGACGCCTTCTTCGGTGACTATACGAATGCAATGATGCATGCTCATGAGTATGCTAGTATGAACAATGCAACACAGGGCAACAACATGAACCTTAATCACCTTTTCTGCTTTTCTTATTTATTTAAAAAGGTCATTTTACGAAGTTGCTCCAAAAATTACCAAATTAATCACATAAGTTCATTATGGTGTAGATAGTTGGCAAAACAAATTTCATAATTTTTGGAGGTCATTAAGGTGCTCAAATAAAATGAGACATTAATTAACAAAGGCACTATTTAACAATTAAAGATAAATGCTCAAAAATCAACTTGTTCCAAGAGACTTCAAAATTTCACCAGAGACTAAACATGGCATAGGAAGCTCACAAAAATTTATCTCATGTTTTTTGGAGTTATAAATAATTTTCTAAAAATCCAAAACTATCCATTTATTAATTAAAATAGGGATTTTATATTTTCAAATTCTTGTAGAAAAGTCAAGTTTCATATTTTTATAAAATACTACACAGTGCATGGAGCATACCATAATTTTATCAGGATTTAAGAAACAACAGATTAATTCACACAAAAAAGAGAAAACAGAACACTATTCACACTCTTTCAAAAAGGAAAAAGAAAAGAGCGCTGTGTTCCTTCCTCGCAGGGGCTCGGGCGAATCGCGGCGAGGCGGACAGCAGGGCTCGGTCGAGGCGGAAACACTCGGCCGTCCGAGACCTGGCTGGTAGGCTCGGGCGAGACGGAAACAAGCGTTTCGTCCGAGGCCTGGCCGGGAGGCTCGGGCGAAGCGGAGACAAGCGTTTCGTCCGAGGCCTGACTGGGAGGCTCGGGCGAGACGGAAAGCAATCGTTTCGTCCGAGACCTGGCTGGAAGGCTCGGGCGAGACGGAAACAAGCGTCCGTCCGAGGCCTGACTGGGAGGCTCGGGCGAGACGGAAAGCATGTGTTCGCCGTGGCCTGGCTCGAGCGAGACAGAGAGCAAGTGTTCGCCGAGGCCTGGCTCGGGCGAAGCGGAAAACGTGTGCTCGAGGCCTGGCTCGAGCTAGACAGTGAACGTGCATCCGCTCGAGGCCTGGCTCGAGCTTTACGCCGTGAAAGCAGAGACCGAGGGCTTCGAGTGCTTACCACGGTCGGAGGCAGGGCTCGGCGGAACAAGGGTCGAAGGAGGAAGCTCGACGTTGGCGGTGCTTCGGCGGAGCTCTCTCGGCGGCGAGCGGCGCTCCAGCGATCCTGCGCATAACATGAGACCGCAAGGGCCTGGTTAGAGTCGCAAGGGAGTAAGGAAGATGAAACAGGGGTCGGGGAGGGATGATCATGGCCGGAGAGGAAGTATTTCCCGAACCCGAGCTCGCCGGGCTTTCGCTGGAGATGGGAACGGCGAGCTACGCCGGGCGATAGGAGGCGGTAGAGACCAAATTGAGGGGTGGGGAAGCTTCACGAGCTCAAGACGGAGCTGCTGGGCTAGTTGGTTGAGCGGCGGGAGCTTCGGAGTGGGCTGGCCACGACGGCGGAGACGAGTGAGGAGCTCGGACTCCGGCGGTCCCTTTTATAGGCACGGTCGGGGACGGTAGAGAGCACGGGATGGTGTGGATGAGTTCGGCCAAGGCGTGCGCACTCGATTGCAGGCTGGCGGGGAAGGACGGCGTGCGCGCAGGGGCCGGGTGTGCGTTCGCCGGCGACGGCCACACGGCGGCGTCGTGCTGGGAGCAGTGGGGGACGGGGCGGAGGTCAGCGCTTTGCGCGTGCGGGTGCGGCATGATGGCGCGGACAGCGGCGGCGGGTTGGAGGCGCGCGTGCATCTGCCGGGCGTGCGGCGTGCGCCGCGCCGGCGGCTCGGCTATGGCCGGACCCCCCTAGCTCTAGGTTGAAGATGAACAGGGCTAGGTCTAGGGTTTGACTTTTGGCTGATCTCTGTATTTTGCAAATTACTTCCAAAACTTGAACTGAGCAGCAAAAACTCAAAACACCAAAGTTGTGCAGAAAAAGGAGATCTACAACTTTGTCAAAAAGAATATTTTCAAAATCCAAATAGTTTTTGGACCACATTTGAAAACAGAAAAGGGAACACTTTTGGGATTTGAATAAATTCAAAATTACTTTTGATTTTACATTGAAAGTTGGAAATCTGCAAATATGAAAGTTGTTCCTTTTATCAAAACCTACAACTTTGCTAATATACCCTTTTTCTGAAACTCAAAAGTTTTTAAATAAATTTTGAAAGCTGAAAAGGGGACAAGAACTGGAATTTGAATGAACTTGGATTTACTTCAAACTTTGTACAGAAACTTGAAAATTTGTAAATACCAAAGTTGTTTCTCTTGGCCAGATCTACAACTTTGCTTTTTGGACCAACCTCAAATTTTGAATAATTTTTGAATTACAAAAAGAGGGGTAAAAACTAGGGTTTGGAAATCAGGGTTTTGCAAAGGGGTTTGAAATCTGATTTTGGTTTTTTGGGTTTTGAACAACTCAACAAAGCTTCAAGACACAAAACTGAACAAGAAATTACACAAGCAAGTCACAGAGGTGAAATTACCATTTTGCCCTTAAAGGAAGATTTGGGCTTTTAGGGTTTTCGAAAAAGAAATCATTACACAGGTATTAAGCAAACTTAAATGCATGACAAGAATGATTAATGACTAATGATGATGA
Organism: Coix lacryma-jobi var. lacryma-jobi; assembly: GCA_009763385.1. Classification (NCBI taxonomy): domain Eukaryota; kingdom Viridiplantae; phylum Streptophyta; class Magnoliopsida; order Poales; family Poaceae; genus Coix; species Coix lacryma-jobi. The sequence continues at coordinate 69,432,497 of CM019828.1, forward strand.
CATGTCAGGTTTATTACAGTTAAACACCAGAGGTGTTACAGCGAGATTGTAACATCTCGGCTCAGGGCTTAATAGGATTAATAGAATACTCATACCAATAAGTTGCAACTTCTTTTCCGGAAGCCCATCTCCTAAAAAACTCCAAAGTTAAGCGTGCTTGGCTTGGAGCGATGGGTGACCGACCGGGAAGTCTTTCCCGGGTACGCATGAGTGAGGACAAAGTGCGCAGAAAAGACTGGTGTTGGTCTGTGGGGATAGTCTAGGTCCTATGAAAGCTGCCTGATGTAAGCGGGCCCGGCCTCGAGGAGGCGGGACGTTACAGAATGGTATCAGAGCCGACTCTCGCGGTTTCACGGGCACGTGTGTCGCAGTTGCGATGGGTGACCGACCGGGAAGTCTTTCCCGGGTACGCATGAGTGAGGACAAAGTGCGCAGAAAAGACTGGTGTTGGTCTGTGGGGATAGTCTAGGTCCTATGAAAGCTGCCTGATGTAAGCGGGCCCGGCCTCGAGGAGGCGGGACGTTACAGAATGGTATCAGAGCCGACTCTCGCGGTTTCACGGGCGCGTGTGTCGCAGTTGCGCAGACATAGTGCGCATGGCTGGTGTGGATCCGGAGTGGTCACACAGCATGGCATATGCGCTGGCATTGGGCATACGGACGTGGCCAAGAGAGGACGTTCCTGGCCTGGGATTGATCGATGAGGACGTCGATCTCTTAAGGGGGTGAGATTGTAACATCTCGGCTCAGGGCTTAATAGGATTAATAGAATACTCATACCAATAAGTTGCAACTTCTTTTCCGGAAGCCCATCTCCTAAAAAACTCCAAAGTTAAGCGTGCTTGGCTTGGAGCGATGGGTGACCGACCGGGAAGTCTTTCCCGGGTACGCATGAGTGAGGACAAAGTGCGCAGAAAAGACTGGTGTTGGTCTGTGGGGATAGTCTAGGTCCTATGAAAGCTGCCTGATGTAAGCGGGCCCGGCCTCGAGGAGGCGGGACGTTACAGAAACCGACGGGAGATAACGCATTCGGCAAGTCAGGAACCTTCTGGAAGACTCCAGAGAACACCTAGAGACACCACGAGGAAAGGCACCCCGGTCCACTTCCAGGTGGGACCGACCGGTCCCATGGGCCCACCAGTCGGTCTCCCCTAACGCCGCTGGCTTCCGTCTTCTGCAAGCTACTTCCACCGCCTTTGAGGATCAATCTCAGCCCTACATGAAGTCGGTTTGATCCAACGGTCACGGTTGATCCCTCAGGGCTATATAAACAGACCCCCAGGCCCCAGGTCAGACAGAAGGTCCCTCTTCAGAAGACTACGCTTCAATTAGATACCCTAGAAGTGACTTCAGGAGTCTTCTTTCTAGTAGAAGACTAGATATCCCTCTAGTAGGATTAGAACCTAGTCTTATTCTAGAACTAGAAGAGAGAGAGAGGAAGAGATCAAGAGGAAGCTACGGCCTGTCGGATCAACTTCTTCATCTTGTACCTGTGGATTCAAGTTCTTCATCGACTTGCTTCAATGATTGTTTCGGTAATCAACATCTATATTTAAGTTTGAGCCATTGTTCTTATTGTTCTTAATGTTTATGACTCTCTTTTTAGTACTTTAATTCTAGTCGCTCTAGAGTTAGAGTAGTTGGATAGTGTAAGCGTGGTGCTTAGACTTGATAGCTCATATTTACCTCCTATAACGCCGGTAGTAGTGGTAGTTCGCAAGGGTGACTCTTATAGCCTTGTTGATTCTTCTATAGTCCACTTACCCGTGTGTAGGCTCGGTAGGATTATACATTTGCATAAAAGAATCATACTCTGTTTGTGACCTTTTATGGCAACTTCTCCAATAAGAATAATATAAACATATCACTCTTAAGTTGGATATAGATAACCTTAGTGATCCCCTCTATACTTTTAGCTTCTCTGTCCTTGTTAGTTACTCGGGGGTTATACACTTGAGTCTCATCGCTATCCGTTCCTTTGGGTTCGATATTAAAACTGGGTTACTCCGGTGAAGTGCTACATCGGTAGATTTTATCTGTGCGCTTGCGGATAAAGTAGAGTGTGCATTAATTTATACCAACACACACAGAACCCATGTCCTGGTGCTCCTACATCCCGCCAGGTCTCAGATTAATTATCACATGGTTATCTCCATGATAGCACTAGGCTAGTCATGATCAGTATCCACCTATATGCGGGAGACAGGAAATCACCCGACTTTTACCGTTCTAAGCAGAGCTAAGCATATAATCGAGCCTAGACCTAACAGGGATATCTAGATAATAATTGCAGGTGGACAAGGATAAGTAAGTAATGCATCAACGGTATCACTCAACTCCTATAACCTAATGCAACAAACATATCAGGTTAATTTTGTAATTGCATTTGCAAACCGTAGGAGTGGGATGCTCCAGGGCTTGCCTCTTTCAAAGTCGGAGGGTCGATGATCATGGCACTCAGGCAGGTCCTCGACGTCTCCTTCTTCGATCCTCTCGTCCTAGGTCTCCTCCGGGCACGGCTCCTCCGGTGGCTGCGGGTTCTGGACCTCCACTACCGATCCTGTATGATGCATAACACGCATGAATATAATGAATGCACATGGGATGCATTGCAATGCAACATAGAACAAGATAACTCAGGAGATAAGCACATGTCATCTACTTCATTTTCTTCAACATGGTAGTCAACATCATCCTATTACCACTTAACTACTTGCTACCATTTAAGCATTTTATTTAGCCTAGAACAGCAATTCTCAGTTTACAACTTTAGAAAAATCTACAGAAATTACTGGAAGTTGACAGCATGCAATCTAGTCCCCTGTCCAAATTTCACCCTATTTGGACTTAAACTCTATCCTCTATGAAAAAGACAAATACTACAATGAAAAGGTGCTTTGAACTACACACCCTAACAAAAAGTGTCAAACAACAGATTTCCCATTTTTTTACTGAACTTCTTAGCACAAGAGCAGTGTACAAAAATTATCAGGCTCAAACCCCTCATATTTTAATTACTACAAATTAAACAAGAAAACAACATTTCATCATTTTAATTGCTACTGCCAAACTATTTCACAGAACAACTCCATATTAAATTTTTCCCAGCAACTATTCATCAATACAAACCTAACAAAACAAGAATCATATTTTTCTGAGCAATCCACAGTTTACTATGCATTTAACAAGATTTCAGCCTAAACATAAATTAAATATAACTACGCATAAATTTATCACAAACTGGACACATTACATTTTTCATGCATAGAACTCATCACAACAAACTTAACAAAACTTGTTTCACCTTTTTAGCAATTACAGAATGCAAGATATGAATTAAACAAGCTAATCAAGCATTTCTGAAAACTATTTAAACAAAACCCTGAAAAACTCTTTACCCTAAACTGCTACACGCACCAAAACTACTACACCCGAGACACTGACAGCCAGGACCCGAGCCACTGACTTGCGGGACCCCGGTCAAACCGGCCCCACCTGTAAGCTACACAGAAGCAGGGGAAGGGTTGACCGCGGCGGAGCTCGACGGCGGCGACCTTCCCGGCGAAGCCAACACCACCAACAGACTCCCCTCGACTTTCTGCACTCGACGGTACCACTCTCTAGCCCAGCGCATGCACGGATTGAGCTCGCCGTCGACGATGGCAGACACGACGGCGCGGCCATGCTACGCCGGCCGGCTCCGGCCATCCCAAGCGAAACCGACTCCCGATTTCTACTCCGGCGACCTTCGCAACCCTAACCCGAGGCTCAGAAGCCAGGGTTCTCGCTCCGAGCACCCGCGACCACGGCCATGCCGACTCCGGCGACCATGGCGAGCGGCGGACGGCGGCGTACCGCCACTGCCAAACCCTAATCGAGCAAACCGATTTCCCCTTCTTCATCCGCAGACCTCACCGACTCTAGAATGGGGCCAGGGCAACACGAAACCACGGGAAGGAGGCCGGCCGTGGCAAACCAAGCTCGGCGGTCATGGCGGCCATGGCGGCGGCTCATCCCGAGGCCTGCCTAGGGTTTCCTACGGGGCGCTAAGGGTAGCAAGAGGTGCGGGGGCTCACGGCGAAGCTTTGTGGGTGGTTGGGCTTGCAGCGAGGCGGCCGGACGGCGGTGAACGGCGGCGGCGCTTGCTTTTCCTCCCCTTTCCGCCCGAGCGCCAGCGAGAGCGAGAGAGACAGAATAGAGGGAGTGCGGCTCCGGACAGGGGCGGGGGCGGCCTTGTGCTCGCCACGCCGCGCGCGGGCGCGGGCTCGCCAGACGCCGGGCGCCACGCGGCGTCCAAGCTCTGCGCGCGGTCAGCCACGACCATGGCCGATTCAAACTGAATCGCCGGATTCAGGCACCGATGGCCGACTGACGGCCGATTTTTGGGCGCGATTATCTCCTAATCCACTCGATGAAACGACACACCGATTGATCCTTCGATTAGAGCTACATGCCGACTGCAACTTTGGTTACAAGATCAAGCTTTGGTTCGGCCTGGATTGCTCTCAAGAAAGCCCCAAAGATCACTCAGCGAAACTGTTTTGGCAGTTAGGACTTAGAAGAATTTTTCTAAGTCAAATCTCCCCCATTTCTGCCTTGTGGGTCCAAAAACACCTTGATAAACCCATTTTCATGAGTTGGTCCTAAAACAACTTTTGTTCTACTCTAAATTCTACACACTTTTGGTTAAGAGCTCACAGCCATGCAAAGCTTCTATCAAGGAGGTCTTAGTTAGTCAAACAAAAGGACTCCTAGGGCTCTATTAAGGCAACTAGGGTTAGGGACTTGGTTAGCCAAAGTGAACAACATAAACCTAGCTTCATTTTGACTCCTCAACATGGTTCAACTACTTAGGAGACTCACACACTCCAAAAGCAAGTCAAACAAGCATCACACCAAGCATAATATTACAAGCAACACAGAAAATGACACTTTACAAAAAGAATGCAACATGAGATGATGATGCTTATGCTCATGAGATGTCAAGTTATGCAATTAAGGTTGCTTAACACCAGGGGTGTTACAACCCTCCCCTCCTTAAAGGAATCTCGTCCTGAGATTTGAGTTACTAACCAGTCTTTATAAAATTGTGGGTACACCTCTTTTAAATAGTCTTCCTGAGAATATATATGATGAATGATTGACTTTGTGAGGAAGGTTTGAGGCTTTTACCCGGTTGAGTCATTATCTCGCTATGCGCTTAATGTTTATGACTAACCGGTGGTGTTGAGTTGTGGTGTTGCTGTGTTCGTGTGCGTGTGCAACATGTGTCTCTTGGCTGTGTTGATGTGCAGGTGTTGAGCTCGGATACAGTGGTCGATGGCGAGGTGAAGGTCAAGTAGAGACGTGTTGTGCCGACGGACCGGGAGCGGTGAAGGATGGGCGTGCCGTGCGGTGGACGTGCCATGCCGATGTACCCAGAGCGGTGAAGGGCGGACGTGAGGCTTGGACTGAAGGACCAGAGGGCCAGAGGACCAGCTGTGGTAGCTGGCACGTGGCATCGGCGAGCGAGAGCACATGGGGATGTGCGGTGCATCGGCTGAGTCGGGAGAAAGACGATGGCGTCGTGGCACTTGGTGGGAGGTCGGACACGGGTTTGCGTGCGGCGCAAGTGCCATCGGCCGAGTCAAGAAGGAAGGCGAAGGCGTTGTGCCCGGCATGGAGGCTGGACATGCATCGGCATCGGTGCCGGTGGTCGGGGTGTGCGAACCACATCCCGTCTACGGTGCGGGTTCGGTAGCTGAGCCTCAAAAAGCTACCATCGGCGGTTTCCAGGTTTGGGCCTTAAAACCTGGGGTGGCCGATTTCCGAGTTTGGGCCTCAAAACTCGGCGAGGACGGTTTCCAGGTTTGCGCCTCAAAACCTGGGCTCACGGGTTTCCGAGTTTGGGCCTCAAAACTCGGGGTGGACGGTTTGCCAGGTTTGGGCCTCAAAACCTGGGCTGACAGGTTTCCCGGTTTGGGCCTCAAAACCGGGGGAAGGTCCAAAAGGACGGTCTACGCGTGGCGGCGTGGAGAGGCTGGCGCGGCGGCGAAGCTATCCACGAGGAAGGCGTGGTGGTCGACATGACGGCACGTGGCGGCATCAGGGAGGTCGCGTCGAGGCGAAGCTACCTGATGTGCGGGCGTGGCCGTCGGATGAAACTGCTAGGGTTGGACAGTTTTACCGCTGGGGGGTATTTGGGTTGAGTGCTTAATGTAAGGGCGTTTTGGTCTTCGGACATACGCCTATATATGAGGGGGCTGCTAGGGCAGCCGTATCCTTCGACGGTGTCTCTCTCATTTTGTGTTTGTGAGAGAAGGCTAGGGTTAGAGGAGAGATCGGCTCTTGTTCTTGAGCTTTTCGCCATCCAAGCTTTGTGTTGCTAGGAGTGGCTTGTAGCTCGACACCAAGTGCTTAATCAATCATCCATTCCTCTGAATCCAAGGATCAAATTCGTGCTTTAATTTGTCTTGCGATTTTGTTCTTCGCTTTGCACGTTTTCCCCTCTTTCGATCTTCACGAGAATTCTTGTTTCGAGGGAAGATCCGCAAATCCGTTTGAACCATCTTGTGTTGTTTCGTGAGAGTCTTCTTTCTACCGAAGAAATTTCTCTAATACCTCATGATCTCACAGATCGGGCGGATTTAGTTTTGGGATCGAGTTCTTGCCCGTTCTTCAACGTTTTCTTTGATTCACCGATTTGGAGTTAGGTTCGAGCCATAATCTCTTAGGAGTAGCTCACTAACATCCTTGTGATCCCTCACACGAAATTTGAGCCCTAGTGCTTTTGATTTGAGGGAGATCGGGTCGATTTGGTGGACGAACAGTGGGCTGCTCGGGGTGACCGGACGCTGCCTCATAGCGACCGGACGCACCGAGTCAGAGTCCGGTCTTTGAACACCAGCGCTGTCCAGTTCGCGCGTGGTGACCGGACGCTGGCTGTGTGCGTCCGGTCACTGAAGGCCGAGCGAGATTCTCTGCGCGAGCTTGACCGGACTCACTGCGATAGCCTGACCGGACGCGTTGCAGTTACTGTTCATCAGGTTTTGTGCACTGTGACCGAACGCTCGTTTGATCTGACCGGACGCTCCCTGTGCTGAGTCCAGTCACAAACAGAGAAGGTCCAGAGAGGATTTTGACTGACCAGACGCGTCCGGTCCCTGTTGATCGGACGCTGCCCGGAGTCCAGTCAGTGCAGTGATCGCACGTTTTCGTCCGTATCTTTTGCGTTCGAGCTCTGATTTAAGATCTGCTTTTTGTGTTGGATTCCCGACTTCGTGCTCTACTGAAATCGGGCTTCCCGCTTTGCGAAAAAGCCTGAATCCCCATTGCGTTGCTCGGGGGAGGTTGAGGTTACCCAAACTCCTTCCTGTCACTAGTTGACTCGTGTGGATTTGGGTGAGGGAGCTTTTGTGGTGTCCCGCTGTGTTCCTAGGGAACATCCACCCATTCTCTTGGGTCGTGGACATCACGTGTGTCGGCTTTGCTCTTGGGGTTGATTTTGTTGGGACAGAGGCCAGAATTTTTGAAGAAATTTTTAGGTTCCCATTCACCCCCCTCTGGTCGCCTTGCTTTAGCACTTTCGGTCCTTCAATTGGTATCAGAGCCAGTTAAGGATCTCTCTACCTTAACCAGTTCCGGATCCGCGAAGGCGACCTTTTGAGAGCGGTTGTGTTTCCGACTTTGCTTGTCGAGGTGTTGGGCTTGTGTTTTGGCTAACACTAACGGTGCTTTTGGAGATGGCACCAAGTTCTTCTTCCAGTGTGTCTTTGTCCTAAGGTTTGAACTGCGCAGCGCGATGTGACCGGACACAAGCCCCTAACCTAATTTACCGAAAGACACACTGCGCAGTTCAAACCTCGCGATGTGTTTTGGCTAACACTAACCTTAGGCTCCTTCTTTCCACCGAAGGATTTCTCTCCTAACCTCACGAATCCACCGGTGGAAAGAAGGAGCCAACGACCAAGAACAAATTGATTCAAGTGGAATTGAAAATCATCTCAAGGAGAGGGAGAACGAAGCAAATCTCCAAGAGATGAAAAACCAAAACGTGAAGAACACAAAACACGATTCGATTTCAGCCAAAATTCCTCCACACGAGGAGACAACGAGAATACGGTCTCGTTTCCTCAAAGATCCAAATACACAGAGGTATGATTCCCGTCTCTGTGGATCACTTGCAGCGAGGTATGATTAGAACCTAAGCGAGGGCTAGAGAGAGAAAGCTCAGGAACAAATGACTGCAAGGATAGAGGGAGAGGAGGGGTGCCTCTCTTATTTATAGCCTAAAACAATAATCCCCTTAGTACCCCTAGATACTTGAGCGAAACGGCCAACCCTAGGGGTATCCTGATCCAACTCTGCTGATAGTTGATCTGACGGCCACGCGCCTTCCTCATCCGTAGCTTCGCCTCGACGCAAGCCTCAGGATGCCGCCACGTGCCGCCCAATCGACTGTCGCGCCTACCTCGTGGATAGCCTCGCCTCCGCGCCAGCCTCTCCACGCCGCCACGCGTCGACCGTCCTTTTTGCGGACCTCCCCCGGTTTTGAGGCCGAAACCGGGAAACCTGGGCCTTCCCCCGGTTTTGAGGCCGAAACCGGGAAACCTGTCCTCAGGCTGAGTTTTGTGGCCCAAACTCAGAAACCCGCGCACCCAGGTTTTGTGGCCCAAACCTGGAAACCGTCCTTGCCGAGTTTTGAGGCCTAAACTCGGAAACCGGCTGCCCCGAGTTTTGAGGCCCAAACTCGGAAACTGTCGAGGGTAGCTTTTCGAGGCTCAGCTACCGAACCCGTGCCGTAGACGGGATGTGGTTCGCACACCCCGAGTTCCAGCACCGATGCCGGAGCATGTCTAGCCTCCACGCCGGGCAACCTCCCGACTCGGCCGATGCACCGCACATCCCCATGTACTCTTGCTTGTCAACGCCATGTGCCAGCTACCACAGCTGGTCCTCAGGTCTCCTGGTCCGTCGGTCCAAGCTCCACGTCCGCCCTTCACCGCTCCCAGTCCGTCGGCACGGCACGTCCCTACTTGACCTTCACCTCACCTTCGACCACTGCCCGAGCTCCGCACCTGCACATCAACACAGCCAAGAGACATGTTGCCCGTTGATCGATCACTCATCACTCAGGAAGGGAACCACAAGGGCACATATCAACCTTGTGTTCTCAATCTCCCCCTTGATGAGTGCATCGTCAACTCATAGTATCCGTAACCAGAATAGAAGGAAGCAGAATTAGATAGAAAGGGAAAAACTCACTCGAAAAGTTCAAAAGCCAGAGAAAAGGCCGAAGAAGAACAATCCGAGATAAGCGAAGCTTGGTCCCCAAAGACATGGGCAACGGTTCGACACAACCAAGCAAAAGATCGGAGCAACAACTCATCAGAAGCAAAACTCGATCAAAATGAGAGCACAAAACTTGGTTCCCAAAGATATGGGCAACGGCTCGACGCAACCAAGTCAGAAACAAGCTAGTCCTCAAGAAGAGGCAAAATGGGCTCAACACCACTAGCTGGAAGCTTATAACTCAAAACAGGCAGAAAAACTCCCCCTTACTCAAAGAACTCCCCCTCAACAAGTGAAGCATAAGTTGCAAATTGTCACCACAGAAAATCGAAATCTCATCTTCGAAAACATTCTCCCCCTTAGGGGCAATTTGCAAACAAAAGAGAGGGGAAAAGGAGCTCAAGAAAGGCAAACGGAGCTAGGTCATGCCTATCGGAGTCAAGCACATGCACATGAGTCAAAAATGCATGTTAGCAGCTTCAAGTATATACTCGAAAGAGTGAAAGAATGCTCTAATGAGTGCTGATCTGACTACATAGCAACATACACAAGTGCTAGCAAAGGCTCAAACTGATCACCGAAAACAAGATATGAATGCATAAGCCCAGTGAGCAGTTTAAAGCCATTCAGAAAGGGGGTTCACCATCAAATTAGCACTAAGCATGTATAGACAGAAGGTCAAACAAGTGCTAAACATGTATGTAAGGTGAACTATCCCTAGCAAGGTTCAACCATCATGCTATAGAGTGAAACATAGAACTTGTGTTTTTAGATTTTATCTGAGATATTTGCAGCGGTTTTTACACAAGTTCAAATTCAGCATGTGATTGCGAGAGGTTGAAAACTTGTCATTGCCTAACTTTTCAACCGTGCTAAGCCTATGCATATGCAATCAGGAGCTTAAAGCATCGGTTTTGGTCTTACACTACACGACTCAAGTTTAACTCAAGGTGCTATGAGAAACAGTCTCGATACCGTGATGTGCTGACAAAGCAATCCCATCTCGATCTTACCAATTCACTAAAACTTGGTTCATTTTAAGCAGATTATGAACAGTCCAAGCAAGTGAATGACTCAGAACTAGAGACATAGCAACCTAGCATATATGAAATAGCTCAAGTGATCCCAACACATCCTACACATGCTAGTTGCCAATCTCAATGGTGAACAAGAATCAAGTTTTTAAGTTCATTAAACATGTTCAGCGTTCTGAAAGAAATAGCTTAGCTCACAAAATGTAACAGTGATCAAAGAGAGCCTAAGCTACAAGCATCATCATATATCATCGAAGCATACACTAAATAGAGCATAAATTCATTCTAAGGAATATAGACATGAAGCTTGAAATAAAAGATGTATGCATGATGAAGTCAGAATCGGAGCCAAAGTAAAAAACAGAAAGACTCAAGACCCAAAAACAAAAAAGGATCAGAAAGTCAGATTATAGTACAACAAGCAAAATGTTTCCCCCATCTAAAAGGGGAAACACACACCAAGCTCACCTCTCAACCTAGCAAAAGTTGAGAGATCTAAAGGCTTGGTGAAAATATCCGCAACCTGGTGATGGGTGTCTACATGCCTAAGATCAATGTCGCCTTTCTCATAGTGATCACGAAGAAAGTGAAAGCGAACATCGATGTGCTTGGTCTTGGAGTGAAGAACAGGATTCTTTGCTACACTAATGGCTGAAGTGTTGTCGCAAAGCAAAGGAACCCGACTGAAATCTAGACCAAAATCACGCAATGTAGCAACCATCCACAAAAGCTGCGAAGCACAAGAAGCAGCGGCAACATACTCGGCTTCAGTAGTAGACTGGGCTACGTTCGACTGCTTGCGAGAAGACCATGAAACCAAAGAAGAGCCAAGAAACTGACAAGTCCCAGAAGTAGACTTGCCCTCAAGCCGACAGCCGGCAAAATCCGCATCGGAATAACCACAGAGTGAAAGAGTCGAGGAAGAAGAGTACCAAAGTCCGAACTCAGGAGTGTATCGGAGGTACCTCATGATGCGCTTGACCGCTTGCTTGTGGGATGTCCGAGGGGACGCCTGAAAACGAGCGCACAGACACAGAGAAAACTGTATATCCGTCCTCGTCGCTGTCAGGTACAGAAGTGAGCCAATCATGCTTCTATACTCCTTCTGGTCAACCGGCTCTCCGTCCTGGTCCGCGTCCATCGCCGCAGTCGTCGGCATGGGCGTCGTAAGAGGTTTGGCCTCGCCCATGTCGAACTTATTCAGGATGTCCTTCGTGTATTTGCCTTGATGCACAAACGTCCCGTCTCGGGTTTGCTTGATTTGCAACCCGAGGAAGAAGGTCAACTCGCCCATCATACTCATCTCGAACTCCCTGCTCATAGTATCTGAAAACTTTGCAACAAGCGCATGAGAAGAGCCACCAAAGATGATGTCATCCACGTAAATCTGGACTAACAGGGTATCGTTGCCTTGCTTGAGGAGAAACAAAGTTCTATCAACCCGTCCCATTTTGAAACCCTTGGAGAGTAAAAAGTTTTTCAAACGATCATACCACACTCTCGGGGCTTGTTTCAATCCATACAACGCTTTTGAAAGTTTATAAACATGGTTTGGAAACTTGGGATCCTCAAAGCCAGGGGGTTGCCTAACATAAACCTCTTCCTCTATATACCCATTCAAGAAGGCACTCTTGACATCCATCTAGTAAAGCTTAAAACCCTTCGAAGCAGCAAAGGCTAGAAGGATTCTAATGGCTTCTAAACGGGCTACAGGGGCAAAGGTTTCATCATAGTCTATACCCTCTTTCTGGCAGAAACCCTGGGCTACTAGCCTAGCCTTGTTCCTCACTACCATCCCATCCTCACCCTCTTTGTTTTTGAAAACCCATTTGGTACCTATAGGGTGGCATTGTGGTGGAGGTGGAACTAAGGTCCAGACTTTGTTTCGCTCAAAGTTTTCTAGCTCCTCATGCATGGCATTGACCCAGTTAGAATCAGAAAGTGCGTGTCCAATATCTTTGGGCTCAAAAGACGGAACGAATGCAGAATGAGCAAAGTGGGAGATTTCATACGCTCGCGACCGCGTGACTCGCAGGTCGATGCCGCCGATCATCTGTCGCGGGGGGGTGAACTTGCTGAACGCTTCGGGGCGCCAACCTCGCCAAAATCGCCTCCCCCTCACCAGATGCTGTCTCTCCTTCAGGTGCATCAGGTGCTCGCTGGAGAGGTGGCTCTAGAGGACCCCAAGAAGAAGACGTAGTGGGATCTGGTCCTCGAGCTGAAGTAGACGTCGCAGGGTTGATGGGGGCAGCCAGTGGAGTTGGCTCGGGATCACCCCAATCGGCATTCTCCTGCTCCTCCTCCACAAAGATGGTCTCTCCCATCTTCTGTTCTCCTGCAACCCCAAAAGCAGAAGAAACACAAGGCATAGTTTCGTCGAATGTGACCTCGCAGGTCTCCACTATCCGGTTAGTTTCAAGGTTAAGAACTCGATAAGCACGTGAATAAGAGGCATAACCAAGAAACACCCCATCGGCAGAGCGAGATTCAAATTTATCCAAATTGCCTTGCTTCAGGATAAAGCACTTACACCCAAACACCCGAAAATGAGACACCTTGGGTACTCCTCCAAAACACAACTCGTAAGAAGTCTTTTTCATTAAAGCACGAAGAAAGATGCGATTTGAAACATGGCAAGTGGTGTTGATCGCCTCGGCCCAAAAACGCCTAGGAGTCCTATGCTCATCGAGCATCGTCCTGGCCATCTCAACAAGGGTCCGGTTCTTGCGCTCAACAAGGAATCCATCGGTGGAAAGAAGGAGCCAACGACCAAGAACAAATTGATTCCAGTGGAATTGAAAATCATCTCGAGGAGAGGGAGAACGAAGCAAATCTCCAAGAGATGAAAAACCAAAACGTGAAGAACACAAAACACGATTCGATTTCAGCCAAAATTCCTCCACACGAGGAGACAACGAGAATACGGTCTCGTTTCCTCAAAGATCCAAATACACAGAGGTATGATTCCCGTCTCTGCGGATCACTTGCAGCGAGGTATGATTAGAACCTAAGCGAGGGCTAGAGAGAGAAAGCTCAGGAACAAATGACTGTAAGGATAGAGGGAGAGGAGGGGTGCCTCTCTTATTTATAGCCTAAAACAATAATCCCCTTACTACCCCTAGATACTTGAGCGAAACGGCCAACCCTAGGGGTATCCCGATCCAACTCTGCTGATAGTTGATCTGACGGCCACGCGCCTTCCTCATCCGTAGCTTCGCCTCGACGCAAGCCTCAGGATGCCGCCACGTGCCGCCCAATCGACTGCCGCGCCTACCTCGTGGATAGCCTCGCCTCCGCGCCAGCCTCTCCATGCCGCCACGCGTCGACCGTCCTTTTTGCGGACCTCCCCCGGTTTTGAGGCCGAAACCGGGAAACCTGGGCCTTCCCCCGATTTTGAGGCCGAAACCGAGAAACCTGTCCTCAGGCTGAGTTTTGTGGCCCAAACTCAGAAATCCGCGCACCCTGGTTTTGTGGCCCAAACCTGGAAACCCTCCTTGCCGAGTTTTGAGGCCCAAACTCGGAAACCGGCTACCCCGAGTTTTGAGGCCCAAACTCGGAAACTATCGAGGGTAGCTTTTCGAGGCTCAGCTACCGAACCCGTGCCGTAGACGGGATGTGGTTCGCACACCCCGAGTTCTAGCACCAATGCCGGAGCATGTCCAGCCTCCACGCCGGGCAACCTCCCGACTCGGCCGATGCACCGCACATCCCCATGTACTCTTGCTTGTCAACGCCATGTGCCAGCTACCACAGCTGGTCCTCAGGTCTCCTGGTCCGTCGGTCCAAGCTCCACGTCCGCCCTTCACCGCTCCCGGTCCATCGGCATGGGACGTCCCTACTTGACCTTCACCTCACCTTCGACCACTGCCCGAGCTCCGCACCTGCACATCAACACAGCCAAGAGACATGTTGCCCGTTGATCGATCACTCATCACTCAGGAAGGGAACCACAAGGGCACATATCAACCTTGTGTTCTCAATCTCCCCCTTGATGAGTGCATCGTCAACTCATAGTATCCGTAACCAGAATAGAAGGAAGCAGAATTAGATAGAAAGGGAAAAACTCACTCGAAAAGTTCAAAAGCCAGAGAAAAGGCCGAAGAAGAACAATCCGAGATAAGCAAAGCTTGGTCCCCAAAGACATGGACAACGGTTCGACACAACCAAGCAAAAGATCGGAGCAACAACTCATCAGAAGCAAAACTCGTTCAAAATGAGAGCACAAAACTTGGTTCCCAAAGATATGGGCAATGGCTCGACGCAACCACATCAGAAACAAGCTAGTCCTCAAGAAGAGGCAAAATGGGCTCAACACCACTAGCTGGAAGCTTATAACTCAAAACAGGTAGAAAAACTCCCCCTTACTCAAAGAACTCCCCCTCAACAAGTGAAGCATAAGTTGCAAATTGTCACCACAGAAAATCGAAATCTCATCTTCGAAAACATTCTCCCCCTTAGGGGCTATTTGCAAACAAAAGAGAGGGGAAAAGGAGCTCAAGAAAGGCAAACGGAGCTAGGTCATGCCTATCGGAGTCAAGCACATGCACATGAGTCAAAAATGCATGTTAGCAGCTTCAAGTATATACTCGAAAGAGTGAAAGAATGCTCTAATGAGTGCTGATCCGACTACATAGCAACATACACAAGTGCTAGCAAAGGCTCAAACTGATCACCGAAAACAAGATATGAATGCATAAGCCCAGTGAGCAGTTTAAAGCCATTCAGAAAGGGGGTTCACCATCAAATTAGCACTAAGCATGTATAGACAGAAGGTCAAACAAGTGCTAAACATGTATGTAAGGTGAACTATCCCTAGCAAGGTTCAACCATCATGCTATAGAGTGAAACCTAGAACTTGTGTTTTTAGATTTTATCTGAGATATTTGCAGCGGTTTTTACACAAGTTCAAATTCAGCATGTGATTGCGAGAGGTTGAAAACTTGTCATTGCCTAACTTTTCAACCGTGCTAAGCCTATGCATATGCAATCAGGAGCTTAAAGCATCGGTTTTGGTCTTACACTACACGGCTCAAGTTTAACTCAAGGTGCTATGAGAAACAGTCTCGATACCGTGATGTGCTGACAAAGCAATCCCATCTCGATCTTACCAATTCACTAAAACTTGGTTCATTTTAAGCAGATTATGAACAGTCCAAGCAAGTGAATGACTCAGAACTAGAGACATAGCAACCTAGCATATATGAAATAGCTCAAGTGATCCCAACACATCCTACACATGCTAGTTGCCAATCTCAATGGTGAACAAGAATCAAGTTTTTAAGTTCATTAAACATGTTCAGCGTTCTGAAAGAAATAGCTTAGCTCACAAAATGTAACAGTGATCAAAGAGAGCCTAAGCTACAAGCATCATCATATATCATCGAAGCATACACTAAATAGAGCATAAATTCATTCTAAGGAATATAGACATGAAGCTTGAAATAAAAGATGTATGCATGATGAAGTCAGAATCGGAGCCAAAGTAAAAAACAGAAAGACTCAAGACCCAAAAACAAAAAAGGATCAGAAAGTCAGATTATAGTACAACAAGCAAAATGTTTCCCCCATCTAAAAGGGGAAACACACACCAAGCTCACCTCTCAACCTAGCAAAAGTTGAGAGATCCAAAGGCTTGGTGAAAATATCCGCAACCTGGTGATGGGTGTCTACATGCCTAAGATCAATGTCGCCTTTCTCATAGTGATCACGAAGAAAGTGAAAGCGAACATCGATGTGCTTGGTCTTGGAGTGAAGAACAGGATTCTTTGCTACACTAATGGCTGAAGTGTTGTCGCAAAGCAAAGGAACCCGACTGAAATCTAGACCAAAATCACGCAATGTAGCAACCATCCACAAAAGCTGCGAAGCACAAGAAGCAGTGGCAACATACTCGGCTTCAGTAGTAGACTGGGCTACGTTCGACTGCTTGCGAGAAGACCATGAAACCAAAGAAGAGCCAAGAAACTGACAAGTCCCAGAAGTAGACTTGCCCTCAAGCCGACAGCCGGCAAAATCCGCATCGGAATAACCACAGAGTGAAAGAGTCGAGGAAGAAGAGTACCAAAGTCCGAACTCAGGAGTGTATCGGAGGTACCTCATGATGCGCTTGACCGCTTGCTTGTGGGATGTCCGAGGGGACGCCTGAAAACGAGCGCACAGACACACAGAAAACTGTATATCCGTCCTCGTCGCTGTCAGGTACAGAAGTGAGCCAATCATGCTTCTATACTCCTTCTGGTCAACCGGCTCTCCGTCCTGGTCCGCGTCCATCGCCGCAGTCGTCGGCATGGGCGTCGTAAGAGGTTTGGCCTCGCCCATGTCGAAGTTATTCAGGATGTCCTTCGTGTATTTGCCTTGATGCACAAACGTCCCGTCTCGGGTTTGCTTGATTTGCAACCCGAGGAAGAAGGTCAACTCGCCCATCATACTCATCTCGAACTCCCTGCTCATAGTATCTGAAAACTTTGCAACAAGCGCATGAGAAGAGCCACCAAAGATGATGTCATCCACGTAAATCTGGACAAACAGGGTATCGTTGCCTTGCTTGAGGAGAAACAAAGTTCTATCAACCCGTCCCATTTTGAAACCCTTGGAGAGTAAAAAGTTTTTCAAACGATCATACCGCACTCTCGGGGCTTGTTTCAAACCATACAACGCTTTTGAAAGTTTATAAACATGGTTTGGAAACTTGGGATCCTCAAAGCCAGGGGGTTGCCTAACATAAACCTCTTCCTCTATATACCCATTCAAGAAGGCACTCTTGACATCCATCTAGTAAAGCTTAAAACCCTTCGAAGCAGCAAAGGCTAGAAGGATTCTAATGGCTTCTAAACGGGCTACAGGGGCAAAGGTTTCATCATAGTCTATACCCTCTTTCTGGCAGAAACCCTGGGCTACTAGCCTAGCCTTGTTCCTCACTACCATCCCATCCTCACCCTCTTTGTTTTTGAAAACCCATTTGGTACCTATAGGGTGGCATTGTGGTGGAGGTGGAACTAAGGTCCAGACTTTGTTTCGCTCAAAGTTTTCTAGCTCCTCATGCATGGCATTGACCCAGTTAGAATCAGAAAGTGCGTGTCCAATATCTTTGGGCTCAAAAGACGGAACGAATGCAGAATGAGCAAAGTGGGAGATTTCATACGCTCGCGACCGCGTGACTCGCAGGTCGATGCCGCCGATCATCTGTCGCGGGGGGTGAACTTGCTGAACGCTTCGGGGCGCCTACCTCGCCAAAATCGCCTCCCCCTCACCAGATGCTGTCTCTCCTTCAGGTGCATCAGGTGCTCGCTGGAGAGGTGGCTCTAGAGGACCCCAAGAAGAAGACGTAGTGGGATCTGGTCCTCGAGCTGAAGTAGACGTCGCAGGGTTGATGGGGGCAGCCAGTGGAGTTGGCTCGGGATCACCCCAATCGGCATTCTCCGACTCCTCCTCCACAAAGATGGTCTCTCCCATCTTCTGTTCTCCTGCAACCCCAAAAGCAGAAGAAACACAAGGCATAGTTTCGTCGAATGTGACCTCGCAGGTCTCCACTATCCGGTTAGTTTCAAGGTTAAGAACTCGATAAGCACGTGAATAAGAGGCATAACCAAGAAACACCCCATCGGCAGAGCGAGATTCAAATTTATCCAAATTGCCTTGCTTCAGGATAAAGCACTTACACCCAAACACCCGAAAATGAGACACCTTGGGTACTCCTCCAAAACACAACTCGTAAGAAGTCTTTTTCATTAAAGCACGAAGAAAGATGCGATTTGTAACATGGCAAGTGGTGTTGATCGCCTCGGCCCAAAAACGCCTAGGAGTCCTATGCTCATCGAGCATCGTCCTGGCCATCTCAACAAGGGTCTGGTTCTTGCGCTCAACAAGGAATCCATCGGTGGAAAGAAGGAGCCAACGACCAAGAACAAATTGATTCCAGTGGAATTGAAAATCATCTCGAGGAGAGGGAGAACGAAGCAAATCTCCAAGAGATGAAAAACCAAAACGTGAAGAACACAAAACACGATTCGATTTCAGCCAAAATTCCTCCACACGAGGAGACAACGAGAATACGGTCTCGTTTCCTCAAAGATCCAAATACACAGAGGTATGATTCCCGTCTCTGCGGATCACTTACAGCGAGGTATGATTAGAACCTAAGCGAGGGCTAGAGAGAGAAAGCTCAGGAACAAATGACTGCAAGGATAGAGGGAGAGGAGGGGTGCCTCTCTTATTTATAGCCTAAAACAATAATCCCCTTACTACCCCTAGATACTTGAGCGAAACGGCCAACCCTAGGGGTATCCCGATCCAACTCTGCTGATAGTTGATCTGACGGCCACGCGCCTTCCTCATCCGTAGCTTCGCCTCGACGCAAGCCTCAGGATGCCGCCACGTGCCGCCCAATCGACTGCCGCGCCTACCTCGTGGATAGCCTCGCCTCCGCGCCAGCCTCTCCACGCCGCCACGCGTCGACCGTCCTTTTTGCGGACCTCCCCCGGTTTTGAGGCCGAAACCGGGAAACCTGGGCCTTCCCCCGATTTTGAGGCCGAAACCAGGAAACCTGTCCTCAGGCTGAGTTTTGTGGCCCAAACTCAGAAACCCGCGCACCCAGGTTTTGTGGCCCAAACCTGGAAACCGTCCTTGCCGAGTTTTGAGGCCCAAACTCGGAAACCGGCTACCCCGAGTTTTGAGGCCCAAACTCGGAAACTGTCGAGGGTAGCTTTTCGAGGCTCAGCTACCGAACCCGTGCCGTAGACGGGATGTGGTTCGCACACCCCGAGTTCCAGCACCGATGCCGGAGCATGTCCAGCCTCCACGCCGGGCAACCTCCCGACTCGGCCGATGCACCGCACATCCCCATGTACTCTTGCTTGTCAACGCCATGTGCCAGCTACCACAGCTGGTCCTCAGGTCTCCTGGTCCGTCGGTCCAAGCTCCACGTCCGCCCTTCACCGCTCCCGGTCCGTCGGCACGGCACGTCCCTACTTGACCTTCACCTCACCTTCGACCACTGCCCGAGCTCCGCACCTGCACATCAACACAGCCAAGAGACATGTTGCCCGTTGATCGATCACTCATCACTCAGGAAGGGAACCACAAGGGCACATATCAACCTTGTGTTCTCAATCTCCCCCTTGATGAGTGCATCGTCAACTCATAGTATCCGTAACCAGAATAGAAGGAAGCAGAATTAGATAGAAAGGGAAAAACTCACTCGAAAAGTTCAAAAGCCAGAGAAAAGGCCGAAGAAGAACAATCCGAGATAAGCGAAGCTTGGTCCCCAAAGACATGGGCAACGGTTCGACACAACCAAGCAAAAGATCGGAGCAACAACTCATCAGAAGCAAAACTCAATCAAAATGAGAGCACAAAACTTGGTTCCCAAAGATATGGGCAACGGCTCGACGCAACCAAGTCAGAAACAAGCTAGTTCTCAAGAAGAGGCAAAATGGGCTCAACACCACTAGCTGGAAGCTTATAACTCAAAACAGGCAGAAAAACTCCCCCTTACTCAAAGAACTCCCCCTCAACAAGTGAAGCATAAGTTGCAAATTGTCACCACAGAAAATCGAAATCTCATCTTCGAAAACATTCTCCCCCTTAGGGGCAATTTGCAAACAAAAGAGAGGGGAAAAGGAGCTCAAGAAAGGCAAACGGAGCTAGGTCATGCCTATCGGAGTCAAGCACATGCACATGAGTCAAAAATGCATGTTAGCAGCTTCAAGTATATACTCGAAAGAGTGAAAGAATGCTCTAATGAGTGCTGATCCGACTACATAGCAACATACACAAGTGCTAGCAAAGGCTCAAACTGATCACCGAAAACAAGATATGAATGCATAAGCCCAGTGAGCAGTTTAAAGCCATTCAGAAAGGGGGTTCACCATCAAATTAGCACTAAGCATGTATAGACAGAAGGTCAAACAAGTGCTAAACATGTATGTAAGGTGAACTATCCCTAGCAAGGTTCAACCATCATGCTATAGAGTGAAACATAGAACTTGTGTTTTTAGATTTTATCTGAGATATTTGCAGCGGTTTTTACACAAGTTCAAATTCAGCATGTGATTGCGAGAGGTTGAAAACTTGTCATTGCCTAACTTTTCAACCGTGCTAAGCCTATGCATATGCAATCAGGAGCTTAAAGCATCGGTTTTGGTCTTACACTACACGGCTCAAGTTTAACTCAAGGTGCTATGAGAAACAGTCTCGATACCGTGATGTGCTGACAAAGCAATCCCATCTCGATCTTACCAATTCACTAAAACTTGGTTCATTTTAAGCAGATTATGAACAGTCCAAGCAAGTGAATGACTCAGAACTAGAGACATAGCAACCTAGCATATATGAAATAGCTCAAGTGATCCCAACACATCCTACACATGCTAGTTGCCAATCTCAATGGTGAACAAGAATCAAGTTTTTAAGTTCATTAAACATGTTCAGCGTTCTGAAAGAAATAGCTTAGCTCACAAAATGTAACAGTGATCAAAGAGAGCCTAAGCTACAAGCATCATCATATATCATCGAAGCATACACTAAATAGAGCATAAATTCATTCTAAGGAATATAGACATGAAGCTTGAAATAAAAGATGTATGCATGATGAAGTCAGAATCGGAGCCAAAGTAAAAAACAGAAAGACTCAAGACCCAAAAACAAAAAAGGATCAGAAAGTCAGATTATAGTACAACAAGCAAAATGTTTCCCCCATCTAAAAGGGGAAACACACACCAAGCTCACCTCTCAACCTAGCAAAAGTTGAGAGATCCAAAGGCTTGGTGAAAATATCCGCAACCTAGTGATGGGTGTCTACATGCCTAAGATCAATGTCGCCTTTCTCATAGTGATCACGAAGAAAGTGAAAGCGAACATCGATGTGCTTGGTCTTGGAGTGAAGAACAGGATTCTTTGCTACACTAATGGCTGAAGTGTTGTCGCAAAGCAAAGGAACCCGACTGAAATCTAGACCAAAATCACGCAATGTAGCAACCATCCACAAAAGCTGCGAAGCACAAGAAGCAGTGGCAACATACTCGGCTTCAGTAGTAGACTGGGCTACGTTCGACTGCTTGTGAGAAGACCATGAAACCAAAGAAGAGTCAAGAAACTGACAAGTCCCAGAAGTAGACTTGCGCTCAAGCCGACAGCCGGCAAAATCCGCATCGGAATAACCACAGAGTGAAAGAGTCGAGGAAGAAGAGTACCAAAGTCCGAACTCAGGAGTGTATCGGAGGTACCTCATGATGCGCTTGACCGCTTGCTTGTGGGATGTCCGAGGGGACGCCTGAAAACGAGCGCACAGACACACAGAAAACTGTATATCCGTCCTCGTCGCTGTCAGGTACAGAAGTGAGCCAATCATGCTTCTATACTCCTTCTGGTCAACCGGCTCTCCGTCCTGGTCTGCGTCCATCGCCGCAGTCGTCGGCATGGGCGTCGTAAGAGGCTTGGCCTCGCCCATGTCGAACTTATTCAGGATGTCCTTCGTGTATTTGCCTTGATGCACAAACGTCCCGTCTCGGGTTTGCTTGATTTGCAACCCGAGGAAGAAGGTCAACTCGCCCATCATACTCATCTCGAACTCCCTGCTCATAGTATCTGAAAACTTTGCAACAAGCGCATGAGAAGAGCCACCAAAGATGATGTCATCCACGTAAATCTGGACTAACAGTGTATCGTTGCCTTGCTTGAGGAGAAACAAAGTTCTATCAACCCGTCCCATTTTGAAACCCTTGGAGAGTAAAAAGTTTTTCAAACGATCATACCACACTCTCGGGGCTTGTTTCAAACCATACAACGCTTTTGAAAGTTTATAAACATGGTTTGGAAACTTGGGATCCTCAAAGCCAGGGGGTTGCCTAACATAAACCTCTTCCTCTATATACCCATTCAAGAAGGCACTCTTGACATCCATCTAGTAAAGCTTAAAACCCTTCGAAGCAGCAAAGGCTAGAAGGATTCTAATGGCTTCTAAACGGGCTACAGGGGCAAAGGTTTCATCATAGTCTATACCCTCTTTCTGGCAGAAACCCTGGGCTACTAGCCTAGCCTTGTTCCTGACTACCATCCCATCCTCACCCTCTTTGTTTTTGAAAACCCATTTGGTACCTATAGGGTGGCATTGTGGTGGAGGTGGAACTAAGGTCCAGACTTTGTTTCGCTCAAAGTTTTCTAGCTCCTCATGCATGGCATTGACCCAGTTAGAATCAGAAAGTGCGTGTCCAATATCTTTGGGCTCAAAAGACGGAACGAATGCAGAATGAGCAATGTGGGAGATTTCATACGCTCGCGACCGCGTGACTCGCTGGTCGATGCCGCCGATCATCTGTCGTGGGGGGTGAACTTGCTTAACGCTTCGGGGCGCCTGCCTCGCCAAAATCGCCTCCCCCTCACCAGATGTTGTCTCTCCTTCAGGTGCATCGGGTGCTCGCTGGAGAGGTGGCTCTAGAGGACCCCAAGAAGAAGACGTAGTGGGATCTGGTCCTCAAGCTGAAGTAGACGTCGCAGGGTTGATGGGGGCAGCCAGTGGAGTTGGCTCGGGATCACCCCAATCGGCATTCTCCTGCTCCTCCTCCACAAAGATGGTCTCTCCCATCTCCTGTTCTCCTGCAACCTCAAAAGCAGAAGAAACACAAGGCATAGTTTCGTCGAATGTGACCTCCAGGTCTCCACTATCCGGTTAGTTTCAAGGTTAAGAACTCGATAAGCACGTGAATAAGAGGCATAACCAAGAAACACCCCATCGGCAGAGCGAGATTCAAAT
Organism: Coix lacryma-jobi var. lacryma-jobi; assembly: GCA_009763385.1. Taxonomy (NCBI): domain Eukaryota; kingdom Viridiplantae; phylum Streptophyta; class Magnoliopsida; order Poales; family Poaceae; genus Coix; species Coix lacryma-jobi. Next base: position 69,455,548 of record CM019828.1, read on the forward strand.
TTATCCAAATTGCCTTGCTTCAGGATAAAGCACTTACACCCAAACACCCGAAAATGAGACAGCTTGGGTACTCCTCCAAAACACAACTCATAAGAAGTCTTTTTCATTAAAGCACGAAGAAAGATGTGATTTGAAACATGGCAAGTGGTGTTGATCGCCTCGGCCCAAAAACGCCTAGGAGTCCTATGCTCATCGAGCATCATCCTGGCCATCTCAACAAGGGTTCGGTTCTTGCGCTCAACAACACCGTTCTGCTGAGGGACATAAGGAGAAGAAAACTGATGCTTGATTCCATTAGAATAACAGAAGGAAGCAAACTGAGAGTTATCAAACTCAGTACCATTAGAATAAGGAGGAAACTCAGTTTTCAACTTCAAAATTAAGTCACGAGCAAAAGAAAAAGCTTCATCCTTCCCCTCCATGAAAAACACCCAAGAGTACCTCGAAAAATCGTCAACGATCACTAGAACGTACCACTTCCCACCCGCTGAGCAAACCCGAGCTGGACCAACTGTGTCCATGTGAAAAAGCTCGCCGGGTCGCTTTGTCATCACCTGATTAACAGGTGGGTGAGAAGCAGCAACCATCTTCCCGTGATGACACGGATGGCAAACAAGGTCCTTCTGAAACTTAAGCTTGGGCAATCCTTGGATTAGGCCAAGTGAGCTAAGCCTTGCAAGCAAGTCAAAACTCAAGTGGCCGAGCCTCCTATGCCACTTCCACAAATCAGAAGAAGGACCAGCCATCAAACACCTAGCAGAGCCGAAAGACTGAGAAAAGTCGGATCTGAAAACACGGCCAAAAGGGACGATCCGACAAACAAGATCTCCCCGAGGGTCTAAAACGCGACTCAAACCCTTCTTAAAGCGCACTTCACAATCATCCTCAAGAAGTTGCGAAACAGAAAGCAAATTGAAATGCAAATTAGAAACCAAGGCAACATTCTTCAGGACAAAGTTCTCATTGAGCCGAATAGCTCCCTGAGAAACAACCTTACCTCTACTATTATCCCCGAAAGTGATGTACTCCTTGTGCATCATGGGGCTAAGGCTGGAGAACCATTTCTTCTTTCCGGTCATGTGGCGCGAACACCCGGAATCCATGAGCCACATGTTCTCCAATCAAAGTTCCTGCATCAATAGAAAGGCAGGAAGTGAGCATATGGCACAACACTAGGGTTAGTATACTGAGAAGGATACCAGTGCTGTGTCATAGGCCCAGAAAAAGTGTTAGCAGCAACACCAAACTGTCCTCGTCCCATGGGTGGATAGAGATCACCACCAACCTGAAAGGGTGGTCCGCTACGGAACAAAAAACCTCCAAACTGACCTACCTGTCCCATCTGAGCAAAGCGATCACCACCATACTGAAAAGGTGGTCCGCTATGGGACTGAGCAGCAAAACCTCTTACACTCGGCTCACGATCGTATAGAGGACGACCGGAACCGCGACGGGCACGACCGCCACCCTGTGGTTTAACTACCTAGGGCCTAGCAACCTGAGGGGGTGCTCCTCCAGGTCTAGCGCCCTGCCTCTGAACTCCCCGACCTTGCACACCATGGAAAGGGTGGTGCCTGGCCTGGTTGTTCAGCTCCAACTCCTTCCTAGCGTCTCTCTTCCTCCGAAAGCAAAACTCAGCTAGGTGACCCTCACGGTGACAGTACTCGCACTCAAACCTCACCACTCTCTTGGGTTGTTGGTTCCTATTGTTGCGAGGGTTGTTCACTCTGGCTGGCTACTTGCCCATCGGAAGGGGATCACTAGAGACGTCAGGAAGGGTGTCAAGTGTGTTCCTAAGATGGTTAGGTTTTGGAATCCACACTTGCTTGCGAGGTGGAGCCTTGGGAGGTTCATCAAGGATGCCATCCTTGGTGATAGGCTTGGAGGGCTCAGGCGGGGTGATCTTGGTAAGCTTAGGGATAGCGGATGGTTTCTCACTCGGGTTCACTCCGCTAAACTCACCGATCTTACCAAAGGTACAAGCGCCCTTCCCACCTAAGGTAAAGCCTACTCCCGAGCAATCAGTTCCCCTCTTGAACTGACTGATCATCATGCCCAACTGCGGCTCACTGCATGACACCCAACTCAGGATGGACCGAAGGTATGTGTTTTCCTCCTCGGTTTGCATCCTGTCATGCCGACAGTTGGCAATCTCAAGCTCCATCCCCACGCATCGCTCACATGGAGCGGACAAAGTGCTAACTGAGCTGGCCTTCAAGGCTTCAGCAAGCTTCGCATTAACTCCTGCCAACTCAGTTCGTAAGCTAGGACAAAGCTTGCACGCACCCAGCAAAGAAGGCCTAGCGTTCACTTCCTCCAGCTCTACCTTCAGGGAGGGACACTCTTTGCAATCACCCACCAAGTCTAGCCTACTCTTCAGCTCATCATACACCTCAATCAAAGAGGCATACTTGGTTTGCAGGGTGGCAAAGCTTGTCATATGCATCGTGCACTCCTCACACTCCACCACATCGACCACCCTCACCTCGGACCTAGCAATCTCAAGTTCCTTACGCACCTCTTTCAACTTAGCCTTAAACTCAACGCGCTCTTGGAACACTTCCGTAAGCCTCTTCTCCAAGACACCGACCAAATCCACAAACCTATCCCGCTCCTCAGTGAGACGATCGACTTCAGAAGAATTTGGTACCTCAGAAGCATTGTCATCGTCGTCGTCGTTGTGAGCGTCATCGGTGTCCTCTGCCTGGTGCTTGCGGTCCTCTTCATCCAAGGCCATGGTGCAAAAGCCCTTGGAGGAGTTGCCGAAGAAGCAGAGTCCGTTGAAGCGATCCTCCATCTTGTGCTCGGACTCATCGTCGCTGGAACCGCCGTCGGAGGTTTTCTCGCCATCGCGGATGGTGGCGAGGAAAGCACGCTTGCCAGCGTCGAAAGCTGTCTCCATGTCCTCCTGGCGGTAGAAGCCGTTCTTGTTATTCTTCCCGGCCTTGTTCTCCGGCTTGCCCTTGCGCCTGAAGTTGCGGTTCTTGCCGGGGAAGTTCTTGACGTTCTTGGGGCAGTTCACCATGAAGTGGTCTAGGTCACGACACTTGTAGCAGCCCTCGCGTGCGCCACCACGCCGGCGATTCAGGCGGTTGTTGTGAAACCGCGAGAACCGGGTGATGGCGAGGGCGAGCTCATCGTCTCCCAGCGCCTCCAACTGCTCCTCCGTGACTGTATGCAAAGAAGACAACGCGACAAGAGGAGGTGAAGCGTCAGTAGAGAAAGTCGATCCACCTGTGCCTGAGACCAAAGCCATGGTGTGTGAAGATGGGTTCTTCAGCTTGGCCTGAGTCAGTTGATCGATCTCAGTGGACTTGAGCTTGCTGAACAGCTGTGACGGAACGACCCTAATCCCATGGCCCACGTGTCCCTGTCAACCTCTGACAGCCGAACCCATGTTCCATGTGATTAAGACCTGTTCGCCACCGGGCTACATCAATGCCCAATGTCCGCAGGATCATCTCACAATTCGGTTACAGCATTGCATACTTTTACAAATAACATCGGAATAAAGAGCGGAAGACTTCAATAACATTAGTTTTACAAAGCAGGGTTCCAAATAGAAATTAAGGTGCAGTTATTACAAACCAAGTTCTGATAATAGAAATAGACAAAGGCAACGTAGTGGGGAACAGCAAAGATACTTATAATGACCCAGCCCGAGGGCGTACAACTATTCTTCGGCCTCATCGGCCTCTTCCTGGACGATGGTCACGCAGCAGGGTGCAAGACACATCGGGGACTCTGTCATACCTGCAGCATGGGTAACAAACCCTGAGTACTGGGGTACTCAACAAGACTTACCTGACTAAAGAAAAGGGAGAAGACTCAGGAATGAGAGGCTTAGGGTAGTCAAGGTAAGGCTTAAGCAAGATCAAGTATTTTGCAGAAAAGCATTTTTGTAAACCTTATTTTATTTTGAAAAGATTCAGTATTCCTCAATTCTTCATCGTTCATGATTCATTTTACATTTCAAAACATTCCTAGTTGAGAACCACTCTCCGTTGACAGTCAGTGGACCAAGTCTCCATAACCGAGGAGCAACGTTAATCCGGATAAATAATACTCAGCTGAGGATCCCTATCCACACTGCATATGTAGCACCCAAGCTTGCATATGCCAACTCGTCTACCACGATTCCTCCAAGATTGGGCCCGGTTCTACGCCACCCGGAAGTACAGTACACCACTCCTATCCAGGTACGACGACCACGTGGGTACATGCTACTTCCGCCATCTCTCCACTCCCAGTGCGCGGTTGTCGGTCCAATAAAGGATTCCTCGGAGCCAGAGCTTTCCGAAGTATGTGAATAGTTACAAGTCTTGACCAGCAGGCCCCCATACGGATGGTCCCTAAAGTTTTTCTGTCAGCAACAAGCACCTCGGGACTCTAACCCAAGAGTACAGGTCCTGTCGGTTTTTCAACCCTGTCCCGGTCGGTGTCAACTGTTGAGTCCCGGACTACAACATGACGGCACCGTACGCGCGGACAACCTCTTCTCGATAATGACCACATGCTAGCTAGGCAAGCAGTCATCGAACAGGAAGTAAAGCCAAATTCCCATAAAGATTCTTTCAGTGATCACACTTTTGAAAATGGCATTTTATTGCAAAGTCTAATTCAATAAGCATTGCTAAGCATTTTTCAAATACTTTTCAAAAGCAGGTATCGGGTGTATCAGTGGTCAAGGTGGATAGTGCATCAATTAGGATAGCACACAACTCCTATAAACCTAATGCAATAATTTAACTCAAAAGCATTTAAGAAAATCATTTTATAAATTCAAGGAAAGGGGTTAAATGCACCGGGGCTTGCCTTGAAGAGCAAAGAGGGCAGGCTCGAGGGCGGCAGGGCAGTTGTCGGAGCTCGGGGTAGCCTCAGGGACAGGTTCGTCAGCGGCTGCCTCGATCTTGACGCCTTCTTCGGTGACTATACGAATGCAATGATGCATGCTCATGAGTATGCTAGCAGGAACAATGCAACACAGGGCATACAACATGAACCTTAATCACCTTTTCTGTTTTTCTTAATTATTTAAAAAGGTCATTTTATGCACTTGCTCCAAAAATTATCAAATTAATCACATAAGTTCATTATGGTGTAGATAGATGGCAAAACAAATTTCATAATTTTTGGAGGTCATTAAGGTGCTCAAATAAAATCAGACATTAATTAACAAAAGGCACTATTTAACAATTAAAGATAAATGCTCAAAAAATCAACTTGTTCCAAAAGACTTCAAAATTTCACCAAAGACTAAACATGGCATAGGAAGCTCACAAAAATTTATCTCATGATTTTTGGAGTTATAAATGATTTTCTAAAAATCCAGAACCATCCATTTATTAATTAAAAGAGGGATTTTACATTTTCAAATTCTTGCAGAAAAGTCAAGTTTCATATTTTTATAAAACACTACATAGTATAAAGACTCAACTGTAAAATTTTCAGAATTTTTAGAGCAATATAGAAAATCATACAAAAAGATGAAATAACAAGACTATTCATATTTTTGAAAAGGAAAAGAGCACTGAGCTCGAGTCGGAGCGGGCTCGACGTCGAGGCTCGAGGCTCGGCTGAGAAAACAGAGGCTGGACTCACCGAGAGTCAGAGGCAAGGCTCGACGAGGCGGATGGAAAAGAGGGCTCGACGGCGAGGCCTCGGCGGGGTTCTCTTGCGGCAGATTTCTCGAGGCTGGCCTCAGCTCACTCGAGGCTTGAGGCTCGGTGGTAGCTGCGATTCGCCCGAGGCTGAGGCTAGTCTCGGCTGCTTCGAGGGGCGGGGTTCGAGGATGTGCTCGAGGGTGTGGCTCGGGAACGTGCTCGAGGATAGTGCGATTCGCCCGAGGCTTGGGGCTCGATACGGTCGAGGGTGCGGGTCGAGGAAGGAGACGACCGCGGCGGCACTCCGGCGATCCGGCGACCCTGTACACCAGGCACGGCCACCAGTAGCCGGTTAGGAGCGCAAGAAGACAAGGAAGGAATATCAGAGCTCAGAGGGAGGAGAGGTGGAGCGACGGCGACGAATTCCATCGACCCGAAACGGTCGGCTTCTCACCGGCGCTGAGGAAGACAGGCTTGCACTCGGCGGTGGGAGGCGGTAGCGGTGGAATTGAGGAGCTGGGAAGCTGCACGGGCTCAAGGCGGAGCTGTTGGGTTAGTTGGTTGATCGGCGGAGACTCTGGAGTGTGCTGGCCACGGTGGTGGGGTGAGTGCGGAGCTCCGGCCGGCCGGCGGGCCTTTTATAGGCGCGGCCAGGGGCAGATAGAGAGCGCGCGGGGGTGGATAAGAATGCCCGTGGCGCGTGCTATCGATCTCATGATGAAGAAGGGACGGAAATCAGTTTGGGACCCGGGCGTCATGCTTGCCGGTGACGGCCACGCGGCGGCGACGTCGGGGAACAGTGGGGGACGGGGGCGGAGGTCAGCGCTTGCGCGTGCGGGGGCAGAATGATGGCGCGGTCACAGGCGACAAGTCGGGGGCGGGCATGCGGCTGCCAGGCGCGTGGCGCACGCAGCTCCGGCGAGCGGCCATGGCCGGGCCCCCTCCCTGCTCTGCTCTGACCCTAGGTAGGAGATGAACAGGGCTAGGTCTAGGTGTTGACTTTCTGTATATTGCAAATTTCTCCCAAAAATTAAACTGAGCAGCAAAAACTCAAAATACCAAAGTTGTGCAGAAAAAGGAGATCTACAACTTTGTCAAAAAGAATATTTTCAATTTCCAAACAGTTCTTGAATTATTTTCGAAATCAGAAAAGGGGACACTTTTAAGATTTGAATAATTTCAAAATTACTTTTGATTTTATCAATAGTTTTTTGAATAAATTTTGAAAACTGAAAAGGGGACAAAACTGGATTTTGAATGAATTTGAAATTACTTCAAACTTTGTATAGAAACTTGAAATTTGTAAATACCAAAGTTGTTTCTCTTGACAGATCTACAACTTTGCTTTTTGACCAAGTCCAAATTTTGAATAGTTTTTAAATTATTAAAAGAGGGGTAAAAGCCAGGGTTTGGAAATTAGGGTTTTTCAAAAGGACTTGAAATCTGATTTTGATTTTGATTTTTGAACAACACAACAAAGCTTCAAGACACTAAACTGAACAAGAAATACACAAGACTAGGCACAGAGTTGAAATTACCATTTTGCCCTTAAAGGAAGATTTGGGCATTTAGGGTTTTGAAAAGAGATGCTACACAAGTACTAAGCAAACATAAATGCAAGGCAAGAATGATTAATGACTAATGATGATGACATGTCAGGTTAATTACACTTTAAACACCAGAGGTGTTACAGCCTTCCCCCTAAAAGAAATCTCGCCCCGAGATTCTGCGTCTTAAGAAGAACAAGGGTAAAACCTTACATCTACAGAGTATCGAGAAAGTCGGGATAGCTCTTTGCTAAGAAGTCTTTGGATTCCCAAGTGGCTTCTTCTTCAGAGTGTTGGTTCCACTGGATCTTGTACCATCTTGTGGTAGTCTCCGGGTAACACGGTCCTTGTAATCCAACACACGAACTGGATACTCAGAATATGACAGATCAGGTTCTAACTCAACACCTTCAACATCTACCACATGTTCGGGCACTCGGAGACACTTCTTGAGTTGGGAGACGTGAAACACATTATGAACTGCCGAAAGATGATCGGGCAACCTTAGCTTATAAGCTACCTTGCCACAACATTCCAGAATTTCAAAGGGACCAATATAGCGAGGTGCTAACTTCCCTTTAACTCCAAAACGAGTGACTCCTTTGGTGGGTGAGACTTTCAGGTACACATAATCTCCGATTTGAAACTTCAGAGGTCGACGTCTTTTGTCAGCATAGCTCTTCTGTCGAGATTGCGCAATTTTCATATTCTCTTGTATTTGCTTGACTTTTTCTTCCATATCTTTCACTAGGTCAACTCCAAAGAATTCTCTTTCTCCAGGTTCAGACCAACTGAGAGGTGTACGACAACGGCGACCGTACAGTGCTTCAAAGGGTGCCATTTGATGCTCTCTTGGTAACTGTTATTATATGAGAATTCTGCCAAGGGCAAACAGTTATCCCAAGTATCTGCGAAGGTGAGCACACATGCTCTCAACATATCCTCTAACACTTGGTTGACTCGCTCAGTTTGTCCATCTGTTTGTGGATGATATGCTGTACTATGCAAGAGCTTGGTTCCAAGTGAGGTATGGAACGCTTTCCAAAATTTGCGACAAACTGGGTACCACGATCAGAGACAATGGTCTTGGGTATGCCATGGAGTTTCACTATGTGGTTCTTGTACAAAGTGGCATATGTGGGGACGGTGTAGCTGGTTTGACTGGCAGGAAATGAGCTTGCTTAGTGAGGCGATCCACGATCACCCAGATGGAATCAAAACCTTTTGGTGTCTTTGGTAGTCCATTGAAAATCCATACTGATATCGTCCCATTTCCAAGCAGGTACAGGTAAAGGTTGCAATTCTCCTCCGGGCCTCATGTGCACGGCTTTGACTTTCTGGCAAGTATCACACTGAGCGACATACCGGGCGATCTCAATCTTCATCTTTGTCCACCAGAACCTTTGCTTCAAGTCCTGGTACATCTTGTTGCTGCCGGGGTGGATGGAGAATCTAGTCAAGTGTGCTTCATCAAGGATTAACTTTCTTAACTCAGGCACTTTAGGAACTACTAACCGATTCTTAAACCATACTACTCCTGTATCATCAATCCTGAAACAATCAGCCTTTCCGGATTGGACCTTTTCGATGATGTGCTTGATTCCAGGGTTATCTTTCTGTGCAGCGATGATCTGCTCTTTGATAGGGGTTTCTATTCTGATATTATTCAGAGTTCCTTGTGGAATCATTTCAATATTTAACTTTTCCAGCTCATAACACAAAGAAGAATCATAGGGTTTCATCATCAGACAGTTGCAATATGACTTGCGACTGAGCGCATCGGCAACCACATTCGCCTTACCCGGATGGTAATGCACTTCAAGATCATAGTCCTTAATTAACTCAAGCCATCTTCTCTGTCTCATATTCAGCTCTTCTTGAGTGAAGATATACTTCAGGCTTTTGTGATCAGTGTACACATTACAGGTACTGCCCAACAGATAATGACGCCAGATCTTTAAGGCATGCACTACTGCTGCTAACTCGAGATCATGAGTTGGATAATTCTCTTCATGTCGCTTAAGCTGTCGGGAGGCATATGCGATCACTCGACCTTCTTGCATCAAAACACAGCCCAAACCAGTACCAGATGCATCACAGTAGACATCAAAGGGCTTCTCGATGTTCGGCTGGGCTAGCACTGGTGATGTAGTTAACAGTTTCTTCAGAGTTTGAAAGGCTTGCTCACAGGCTGGTGACCAGACAAACTTCACAGAATTCTTTACTAACTCAGTGATAGGCTTGGCGATTCTTGAGAAATCTGGGATGAATCGACGATAATATCCTGCCATTCCCATAAAGCTGCGGACTTGATGAACAGTGGTAGGTGGCTTCCAATCCAGAATGTCTGCCACTTTACCAGGGTCAACTGACACACCTTCAGCGGATAGGACATGACCAAGAAACTGTATCTGATCTAACCAGAATTCACATTTACTGAACTTGGCATACAGCTGATGATCTCTGAGACGGGATAGAACGATACGAAGATGCTCGGCGTGATCTTCAGGGGTTTTTGAGTAGACAAGGATGTCGTCAATGAACACGACCACGAATTTATCAAGCTCTGGCATGAACACAGAGTTCATGAGGTACATGAAATGAGCAGGGGCATTGGTCAAACCGAAGGACATGACCAAGTACTCATATAGGCCGTATCTGGTGGTGAAAGCTGTTTTAGGAATATCTTCAGGACGAATCTTTATTTGGTGGTAGCCAGATCTGAGATCGATCTTGGAGAATACTTTGGCTCCAGCTAACTGGTCAAAGAGAAGATCAATACGAGGCAAGGGATATTTATTTTTGATGGTGACCTCATTGAGTGGGCGATAATCAACACAGCCTGAGAGTCTTGTCTTTCTTCTTTACAAAGATTGCAGGACAGCCCCAAGGAGACGAGCTTGGGCGAATGAAACCCTTGTCCAACAAATCTTGTAATTGGATTTTTAGCTCTGCCAACTCTCTGGGAGGCATTCGATAAGCTCTGCGGGATATAGGAGCAGTCCCGGGCTTTAGCTCTATGGCAAACTCACATCACGGTCAGGAGGCAGACCAGGTAAATCCTCAGGAAAAACATCAGGGAATTCACAGACCACGGGGATGTCTCTGGTTTCCAGGACATAGGCGGTATTTATTTGAGTGGCTGCTGGTTTTCGAGGCATTGGAAGTTGGAGAAGGAGTTTGGAGGTACTGTTAGGAATGTCCACTCTCACAACTCTATTCAGGATGTCGATCATGGCTTTATACTGGACACATCCAATTCATGCCTAAATGACATCTATCTCCTGATCACGTAGCACTATCATGGTGGTAGGAAATACATGTTCCCCCAACATTACTGGTATACGCGAACCACTTCCTTAGTACTTATACGCCCTCCAGGCGAAAATATGCAGAAACTTTCTTTAAATCCTCAATTGATATCTCATGCTTGATGACAAAAGTACGACTGATGAAGGAATGCGATGCACCAGAATCAAACAACACAACTGCAGGATGATTGGCAACGGGAAACCTACCGATCATGACGGGCTCTCCTTCTGGGATGTCGCCGACAGTGGTGTAGTAGACTTGCCCGTGCTTCTTGACAACTTTGCCTTCTGAACATGCTGCTGCTGGACACGGTGTTGCTGCTGCTGCTGAGATCCTCCAGGATTCTTCTGAGTATTCTGGGCATACCTCTTGGGCTTTGGGCACTCACGAGACCAGTGACCAAGCTGGCCGCAGTTGTAGCAGGGATGGTTGTAGGCTGTTTGTGGAGTGGCGATAACACCACCTGGGCGTTCGGCTGTGTGGCCTCTGGTGGTTGGCATTTTGTGGTGGCCCGCGGTACGGACGACCACTTGCTGGTTGGGGTAAGGTATGCGATTTTGGTGGTGACTGGGGTGGTATATGATCCTCTGGCGCTTGTGATTGCCAGAGAAGCGTGATCCTGATTTCTCTCTTCTTCTTCTTCTTTTCCTCTTGAAACTGACGGTTGCTTTCTTCAAAAGCGACAGCCCGGTCAACAGCATCATGATACGAACCGGTCAGGTTATTGGACAGACTTCTACGGATCTTAGGATGCAGACCTCTAAGCATACAATCCCTCTTCTTTTCATCTGTGTTGACATACTCTGAGGCATACTGGCTAAGATGGTTGAACTGACCCACATACTGCATCACTGTGGAGTCCTTCTGTTGCAGTGCCAGAAACTGATCAAGCTCATCTTCATTAATCCCGAAGGGATGTGATGTGCACGAAAGCTGTGCGGAACTCTCCCTCCAGGTCAACTGATGACCTTCTGGCTGGCAGCCAACAGGTTGGCATACCAAGCGCTTGCCTGGACCATGAAGCTGCTGGGAAGCGAACCGGGGCTTCTCGATGTCGATACAGCGGAGAAGACTGAACTTTTGCTCCATAGTGCGGAGCCAATCATCAGCTTCCAGGGGTTCATCTGCTTTGGTGAAAACTGGTGGACGGGTTCGGTGAAATCCACATATGTGGTCTCGTTGTTGATGTTATGGCGACCACGGTGACCATTGTTCTGCTGCCCTGATTTTGAGCCATCAGGTTAGCAGCGGCTGCCAAGGCTGCAATGGCATCTGCCAGGGTAGCAGAACAGTGGAGGGTTTGGAAGGTTGGCATCATCAGAACCTCCAGCTCCAGTGCGAGTGTTCACAGCATCTGTTACGCAACTTGGAACTTAGCATTCATAGATAGGGTTCTGAAATCAACAGACTGATAGCTTCTTCTGATACAAAGACTGATAGATTGATAAAGATGACTGACCGATAGCGACTGACTGATAAGGAGAAAGGTATGAAAAGAAAGATACAGACTGACTTAACAAAAGACAGACTAACGCTCCCAAACCTAGACTAAGGTTTTAGGTAAGCAGGTGGTACAGACACATGGGAACTCCATCTCCTAAAGACGGGTCTAGTCCTCATCGATGATGATCATTTCTTCGTCGTCGTCTTCTTCGAGGATGAGCTCAGGCTCTTCCTCCTCGTCCTCGTCTTCAGCGTGGACGTCCTCAGCAGGTTCAATTTCTTCGTCCACGTCTGGCTCTTGTTCCACATCGGGTTCTTCCACTACTCCGTCCTCAGGGTCTTCCATAACCGGGGTACCAAGGGGTGGAGTTGATCATACAGCTGATGTACTTCCTCATGAAGCATATCATTGAACTGTTCAATCTGAGCTGTGTACTGCTGCAGTCCGTGGAGCTCGGCTCTGGTGACGTCCTCGCGGATCCAAGCATCATTGCGCTGCTCGATAGCGCGAACCGTGTTCCGGTTGGCCTGCTCCAGGGAAGCTCGTGCCTCATAAAACTCCAGGCGTGAGTGGTAGAAGTCATGCTCCAAGTTCTTCAGCTCAGCCTTCAGATCCTTGATCTCCTCCTCAGGTTCTTACGGGTGCGGCGGGGAAAGCGACGACTGTTGGAAGATTCTCCAGTCTCCTCCTCAGTGTGGTGGTGCCAGCTGGTGGCGTGGCACACCATGCGGTCCAGTCGACTTGCGGGCAGTCAGCTTGATGCGAGCCATGTCTGGATAGGATAGATGGATGAGAAAGCTAGCAAGAACAGGTAAAGGCATACTACCCCAACGAACTTAGAGAGGAAGTTAACTTAAGTGATTATGACATGATGCATGAATCGTTCCTACGGAACAAAGCAATGCAATAAATAAATATGGTACATAGGGCTTAAAACATGTTGTTCCACTAGCTAGTGTTGCCATATGAGAGACAAGATGAGAGAAGCAATTTGGACTCAAATAGTCAAGTTTAGTTTGTTTGGGCTCAAAAGTCTTTTGAAGTTTTCGCAAAAACGAACACTGCATGTTAAAGCGAGATGCTCCGATACCACTCTGTGACGGAACGACCCTAATCTCATGGCCCACGTGTCCCTGTCAACCTCTGACAGCCGAACCCATGTTCCATGTGATTAAGACCTGTTCGCCACCGGGCTACATCAGTGCCCAATGTCCGCAGGATCATCTCACAATTCGGTTACAACATTGCATACTTTTACAAATAACATCGGAATAAAGAGCGGAAACTTAAATAACATTAGTTTTACAAAGCAGGGTTCCAAATAGAAATTAAGGTGCAGTTATTACAAACCAAGTTCTGATAATAGAAATAGACAAAGGCAACGTAGCGGAGTACAACAAATAAAGATACTGATAATCACCCAGCTCGAGGGTGCACAACTATTCTTCGGCCTCATCGGCCTCTTCCTGGACGATGGTCATGCAGCAGGGCGCAAGACACATCGGGGTCTCAGTCATACCTGCAACATGGGTAACAAACCCTGAGTACTGGGGTACTCAACAAGACTTACCCGACTAAAGAAAAGGGAGAAGACTCAGGAATGAGAGGCTTAGGGTAGTCAAGGTAAGGCTTAAGCAAGATTAGGTATTTTGCAAAAAAGCATTTTGTAAACCTTATTTTATTTTGGAAAGATTCAGTATTCCTCAATTCTTCATCGTTCCTGATTCATTTTACATTTCAAAACATTCCTAGTTGAGAACCACTCTCCGTTGACAGTCACTGACCAAGTCTCCATAGCCGAGGAGCAACGTTAATCCGGATAAATAATACTCAGCTGAGGATCCCTATCCACACTGCATATGTAGCACCAAGCTTGCATATGCCACACTCTACTACCACGATTCCTCCAAGATTGGGCCCGGTCCTACGCCACCCGGAAGTACAGTAGACCACTCCTATCCAGGTATGACGACCACGTGGGTACATGCTACTTCCGCCATCTCTCCACTCCCAGTGCGCGGTTGTCGGTCCAATAAAGGATTCCTCGGAGCCTGAGCTTTCCGAAGTATGTGAATAGTTACAAGTCTTGACCAGCAGGCCCCATACGGATGGTCCCTAAAGTTTTTCCGTCAGCAACAAGCACCTCGGGACTCTAACCCAAGAGTACAGGTTCTGTCGGTTTTCAACCCTGTCCCGGTCGGTGTCAACTGTTGAGTCCCGGACTACAACATGACGGCACCGTACGCGTGGACAACCTCTTCTCGACAATGACCACATGCTAGCTAGGCAAGCAGTCATCGAACGGGAATAAAGCCAAATTCCCATAAAGATTCTTTCAGTGATCACACTTTTGAAAATGGCATTTTATTGCAAAGTCTAATTCAATAGCATTGCTAAGCATTTTTCAAATACTTTTGAAAAGCAGGTATCGGGTGTATCAGTGGTCAAGGTGGATAGTGCATCAATTAGGATAGCACACAACTCCTATAAACCTAATGCAATAATTTAACTCAAAAGCATTTAAGGAAATCATTTTGTAAATTCAAGGAAAGGGGTTAAATGCATCGGGGCTTGCCTTGAAGAGCAAAGAGGGCAGGCTCGAGGGCGGCAGGGCAGTTGTCAGAGCTCGGGGTAGCCTCGGGGACAGGTTCGTCAGCGGCTGCCTCGATCTTGACGCCTTCTTCGGTGACTATACGAATGCAATGATGCATGCACATGAGTATGCTAGCATGAACAATGCAACACACGGCATACAACATGAACCTTAATCATCTTTCTCTGTTTTTCTTAATTATTTAAAAAGTCATTTTATGCAGTTGCTCCAAAAATTACCAAATTAATCACATAAGTTCATTATGGTGTAGATAGATGGCAAAACAAATTTCAAAATTTTTGCAGGTCATTAAGGTGCTCAAATAAAATCAGACATTAATTAACAAAAGGCACTATTTAACAATTAAAAAATAAATGCTCAAAAATCAACTTGTTCCAAAAAACTTTAAAATTTCACCAGAGACTAAACATGGCATAAGAAGCTCACAAAAATTTATCTCATGATTTTTGGAGTTATAAATGATTTTCTAAAAATCCAAAACCATCCATTTATTAATTAAAAGAGGGATTTTACATTTTCAAATTTTTGCAGAAAAGTCAAGTTTTATATTTTTCTAAAATACTTCAAGGTGTAAAGAGTCTACCCTGAATCTTTCAGAATTTTCAGAACAACACAGAAAATCACACAAAAAGATGAAATTCGAACACTATTCAAAAAAACTGAAAAAGAAAAATCGCACTGTTCATCGTCTTCCTCACGCCGGCGGTCACCCGCGGCGGCGCGATGGCGTTTCCGGCCACGGCAGAGGCGCTCGGGCGAAACCAAGGGCATGGGGAGGTTCAGGAGCTCACCGGCAATCGATAACGCGCGGTGGCGAGGCGAGGGGACGGCCGGAGCTAGGAGGTCGACGGAGCGGGGGTCGTCAGTGGGCAGAACCGCGTCGCGACGGCGTTCCGGCGTTCCTCACCACAACGGATCATCGAGGCATGGTTAGACGCGCAAGGATGCGAGGAATAAGGAACATAGGTCGGGGAAGGAAGATCACGGCCGGGGAATGGGATTTCCCAAATCCGTGCTCACCGGCTTTTCGCGCGGAATCCGAGCAGATGACGTTACGCCGGGCATATGGGGCGGCGGAGGTAAAATTGAGGAGGGGAAAGCTTCGCAAGAACACGGCGGAGCTTCTGAGCTAGGTGGTTGGGTGGGAGAGGCTCTGGACTGGTGTGTGTCGACGGTGGCGGAGGCGGGTGAGGGTTCCGGCTCACCGGCGGTGGGTTTTATAGGCGTGCTCGGGGGTGGATAAGTGTCGCGCACAGGCGGATAAGCTTGGCGGAGGCGTGCGCACTCGATTGCGCGCTGGCGGAAGGGCTGGCGTGCGTGCAGGGGACGGGCGTGAGCTCGCCGGCGTTGAACACGCGGGCGGCGACTCGCTGGGCACTGTGGGGGACGGGTCAAGGTCAGCGCTCGGCGCGTGTGGGCGTGAAATCATCACGGGACCAGCGGCGGCAGGTCGGGGGTAGGCGAACGGCGGCCGAGCGCATGGCGCGCGCAGCGCCGGCGACCGGGCCATGGCCGGGCCCCTCCCCTACGCGAGGTAGGAGAGAACAGGGGAGGCTAGGGTTTGACTTTTGAACTGATTTCTGTATTTTGCAAATTATTTCCAAAATTTGAACTCGGCAACAAAACTCAAAACATCAAAGTTGTTCAGAAAAAAAGATCTACAACTTTGTCAATATGAATATTTTCAAACCCAAATAGTTTTTGAACCATATTTGAAATCAGAAAAGGGAACACTTTTGGATTTGAATAAATTCAGAATTACTTTTGATTTTACATTGAAAGTTGGAAATCTGCAAACATGAAAGTTGTTCCTTTTATCAAAACCTCCAACTTTGCTAATATACACTTTTTCTGAAACTCAATAGTTTTTTGAATAAATTTTGAAAACTGAAAAGGGGACAAAAACTGGATTTCGAATGAATTTGAAATTACTTCAAACTTTGTATAGAAACTTGAAAATTTGTAAATACCAAAGTTGTTTCTCTTGGCCAGATCTACAACTTTGCTTTTGGACCAAGTCCAAATTTTGAATAGTTTTTAAATTATTAAAAGAGGGTAAAAGCCAGGGTTTGGAAATTAGGGTTTTCAAAAGGACTTTGAAATCTGATTTCTGATTTTGATTTTTGAACAACACAACAAAGCTTCAAGACACTAAACTGAACAAGAAATACACAAGACTAGGCACGGAGTTGAAATTACCTTTTTGCCCTTAAAGGAAGATTTGGGCATTTAGGGTTTTTGAAAAGAGATTGCTACACAAGTACTAAGCAAACATAAATGCAAGGCAAGAATGATTAATGACTAAAGATGATGACAGGTCAGGTTAATTACACTTTAAACACCAGAGGTGTTACAAAAAATCAATTGTTCCAAAGGCTTCAAAATTGTACCAGAGACTTGTCATGGCATAAGAAGCTCACAAAAATTTATCTCATAATTTTGGAGTTATAAATCGTTTTCAAAAAAAAAAATCTAAACCATCCATTTCTTAATTAAAAAGAAGGATTTTTCATTTCCTAATTCATGCAGAAAGGTAGAGTTTCTTTTTTTTCTAAAATTCTACACAGTGCAAGGAGCATACCATATTTTTCTCAAGATTTATGGAACAACAGATTAATTCTCACAAAAAAGAGAAAACAGAATACTATTCACATTTTCCAAAAAGGAAAAAGAGCACTGTGCTCCTTCCCCGCAGGGCTCGGGCGAATCGCGGCGAGGCGGAAACAGTCGTCCGTCCGAGGCCTAGCTGGGAGGCTCGGGCAAGACGGAAACAATCGTCCGTCCGAGGCCTGGCTGGGAGGCTCGGGCGAGACGGAACAATCGTCCGTCCGAGGCCTGGCTGGGAGGCTCGGGCAAGACGGAAACAATCGTCCGTCCGAGGCCTGGCTGGGAGGCTCGGGCGAGACGGAAAACGATCGCTTCGTCCGAGGCTTGGCTCGGCGAAGTGGCAAGGGTGCGTGTCTGCTCGAGGCCTGGCTCGAGCGAAACGGGAAACGTGTGCTCGAGGCCTGGCTCGAGCTTTGCGCCGTGAAAGCAGAGACCGGGGGGGGCTTCGAGTGCTTACCACGGGTCGGAGGCAGGGCTCGGCGGGGCGGAACAAGGGTCGAAGGAGGGAGCTCGACGTTGGCAGTGCTTCGGCGGAGCTTTCTCGGCGGCGAGCGGCGTGCCGGCGGCTCTGTCCACCAAAAGAGATCGCCGAGGAGCGGTTAGGAGCGCACCAAGATGAGCAAGAGAGGCGGGAGTCGGATGGATGAGAAGAAAACCCACGGCGACGAATTTCTCTCTTGACCGAGGCGGGGTCGTACGCCGGAGTTGGGGACGGAGCACCTGCGCCGGCGAGAGGAGGGGCGGAGGGGTGAAATTGAGGAGGGGAAAAACTTCGCGAGGACACGGCGGAGCTTCTGAGCTAGGTGGTTGAGCGGCGGAGGCTCTGGACTGGCCTGGCGACGGTGGCGGAGGGGACGAGGACCTCTGGCCAGCCGGCGGTTCCTTTTATAGCCGTGCGCGGGACGGATAAGTGTCGCGTGCAGGCGGACAAGCTTGGCCGAAGCGTGCGCAATCGATTGCACGCTGGCAGAAGGACGGGCGTGCGCGCAGGGGACCGGGCGTAAGCTCGCCGGCGTTGAACACGCGGCGGCGGCTTGCTGGGCACTGTGGGGGACGGGAGAGGAGGTCAGCGCTCGCGTGCGGGTGCGGAATGAGCACGGGGTCAGTGGCGGCAGACTGGTGGCAGGCGAGGAGCGGCCAGTCGCATGGTGCGCACAGCGCGGGTCTCGGCCACGGCGGGGCCCCCCCTAGTTCTAGGTTGAAGATGAACAGGGCTAGGTCTAGGGTTTGAGTTAGAATTGATTTCTGTCTTTTGCAAAAATACTCCCAAAATTTGAACTGAGCAACAAAAACTCAAAACACCAAAGTTGTGCAGAAAAAGGAAATCTACAACTTTGTCAATATGAACATTTTCAAAATCCAAATAGTTTTTGAACTGTATTTAAATTTGAAAAGGGGACACTTTTGGGATTTGAATGAATTCAAAATTACTTTTGATTTTATATTGAAACTTGAAAATATGTAAACATGAAAGTTGTTCCTTTTGTCAAAACCTATAACTTTTATATGATACACTTTTTCTGAAACTCATTAGTTTTTGAAATAATTTTGAAAACTAAAAAGGGGACAAAAACTGGAGTCTGAATGAATTTGGAATTACATCAAACTTTGTACAGAAACTTGAAAATTTGTAAATACCAAAGTTGTTTCTCTTGACCAGATCTACAACTTTGCTTTTTGGACCAGCTCCAAATTTTGAATAATTTTTGAATTACAAAAGAGAGATAAAATCCAGGGTTTGGAATTCAGGTTTTTCAAAAGGAATTTGAAATCTGATTTTGATTTTGATTTTGATTAACACAACAAAACTTCAAGACATCGAATTGAACAAGAATTACACAAAGCTAGGCACAGAGGTGAATTACCATTTTTCCCTTATAGGAAGGTTAGGGCTTTTAGGGTTTTTGAAAAGGGGATTTCTAGACTCAAAAGGGAACAAATGCAACAAGCATTAAGGCAAACATAATGCATGACTAGGATGATTATGACTAATGATGATGATATGTCAGGTTAATTACAGATTAAACACCAGAGGTGTTACAACCCTCCCCCTAAAATGAATCTCGCCCCGAGATTCTGCGTCTTAAAAAGAACAAGGGGAAAACCTTACATTACAGAGTATTGAGAAAGTCGGGATAGTTCTTTGTCCAGAAGTCTTCGGATTCCCAGGTGGCTTGTTTCTTCAGAGTGTTGGTTCCACTGGATCTTGTACCATCTTGTGGTAGTTCTTCGGGTGACACGGTCCTTGTGGTCCAACACGCGAACGGGATACTCAGAGTAAGACAGATCAGGTTCTAACTCAACACCTTCAATTTCCACCACATGCTCGGGCACTCGGAGACACTTCTTGAGTTGTGAGACGTGAAACACGTTATGAACTGCTGAAAGATGATCGGGCAAACTCAGCTTGTAAGCTACCTTGCCACAACGATCCAGAATCTCAAACGGACCAATGTAGCGGGGTGCTAACTTTCCTTTGGCTCCAAAACGAGTGACTCCTTTGGTGGGTGAGACCTTCAGGTACACATAATCCCCGATCTCGAACTGCAGAGGTCGACGTCTCTTGTCAGCATAATTTTTTTGTCGAGATTGTGCAATCTTCATGTTCTCTTGTATTTGCTTGACTTTCTCTTCCATATCTTTTACTAGGTCAACCCCAAAGAATTCCCTTTCTCCAGGTTCAGACCAACTGAGAGGTGTACGACAACGGCGGCCGTACAGTGCTTCAAAGGGTGCCATTTTGATGCTTTCTTGATAACTGTTATTATACGAGAATTCTGCCAAGGGCAAACAGTTATCCCACGTACTGCAAAGGTGAGCACGCAGGCTCTCAACATATCCTCTATCACTTGGTTGACTCGCTCAGTTTGTCCATCCGTTTGTGGATGATATGCTGTGCTATGCAACAGCCTGGTCCCAAGTGAGGTATGGAACGCTTTCCAGAACTTTGCGACAAACTGAGTACCACGATCAGAGATAATGCTCTTGGGTATGCCATGGAGTTTCACTATGTGGTTCTTGTACAAAGTGGCATATGTGGGGGCGGTGTAGCTGGTCTTGACTGGCAGGAAATGAGCTTGCTTAGTGAGGCGATCCACGATCACCCATGGAATCATAACCTTTTTGTGTCTTGGGTAGCCCATTTATGAAATCCATACTGATATCGTCCCACTTCTAGCAGGTACAGATAAAGGTTGCAACTCTCCTCCGGGCTTCATGTGCACGGCTTTGACTTTCTGGCAAGTATCACAGCGAGCGACATATCGGGCGATCTCAATCTTCATCTTTGTCCACAAATCTCTGCCTCAGATCCTGGTACATCTTGTTGCTGCCGGGGTGGATGGAGAATCTAGACAAGTGTGCTTCATTAAGGATTAACTGTCTCAACTCAGGCACTTTAGGAACTACGAGACGATTCTTGAACCAAACCACTCCTTCTTCATCAATCCTGAAATAATCAGCTTCTCCGGCTCGGACCTTTTCGACAATGTGCTTGATTCCAGGGTTATCTTTCTGTGCAGCAATGACCTGTTCTTTGATAGGGGTTTCAATCCTGATATTACTCAGAATTCCTTGCGGAACCATTTCAATACCCAGCTTTTCTAGTTCATAGCATAGGGATGACTCATAGGATTGCTTTACCAGACAGTTGCAATATGACTTGCGACTGAGTGCATCAGCGACCACATTCGCCTTTCCTGGATGGTAATGCACTTCGATATCATAGTCCTTAATCAACTCAAGCCATCTTCTCTGTCTCATATTCAGCTCTTCTTGAGTGAAGATATACTTCAGGCTTTTGTGATCTGTGTACACATTGCATGTACTGCCCAACAAATAATGACGCCAGATTTTTAAGGCATGCACCACTGCTGCTAACTCAAGATCATGAGTTGGATAATTTTCCTCATGTCGCTTAAGCTGTCGTGAGGCATAAGCGATCACTCGACCCTCTGGCATCAAAACACAGCCCAAACCAGTACCAGATGCATCACAGTAGACATCAAAGGGCTTTTCGACGTTCGGCTGGGCTAGCACTGGTGACGTGGTTAACAGTTTCTTCAATGCTTGAAAGGCTTGCTCACAAGCTGGTGACCAGACAAACTTCACAGAATTCTTTAACAACTCGGTGATAGGCTTGGCGATCCTGGAGAAATCCGGGATGAAACGGCGATAATATCCAGCCATTCCCATGAAACTGCGGACTTTGAGAACAGTGGTAGGTGGCTTCCAATCCAGAATGTCTGCCACCTTTCCGGGATCGACTGACACACCTTCAGCGGATAGGACATGACCAAGGAACTGTATCTGATCTAACCAGAACTCACATTTACTGAACTTGGCATATAGCTGGTGATCTCTGAGGCGGGTTAGTACGACACAAGATGATTGGCATGCTCTTCGGAGGTCTTTGAGTAGACGAGAATGTCGTCAATGAACACGACCACAAATTTATCAAGCTCTGGCATGAAACAGAGTTCATGAGGTACATGAAGTGGGCAGCGGCATTGGTCAAACCGAAGGACATGACCAAGAACTCATATAGGCCGTATCTAGTGGTGAAAGCGGTTTTAGGAATGTCTTCGGGACGTATTTTAATTTGGTGGTAGCCAGATCTGAGGTCAATCTTGGAGAACACTCTGGCTCCAGCTAGTTGATCAAAAAGAAGATCAATGCGAGGCAAAGGATATTTGTTTTTGATGGTGACTTCATTGAGTGGGCGATAATCAACACATAGCCTGAGACTCTTGTCTTTCTTCTTTACAAAGATTGCAGGACAGCCCCAAGGAGACGAGCTTGGGCGAATGAAGCCCTTGTCCAACAAATCTTGTAACTGAGTTTTCAGCTCTGCCAACTCTCTGGGAGGCATTCGATAAGCTCTGCGGGATATAGGAGCAGTCCCCGACTTTAGCTCTATGGCAAACTCAACATCACGATCAGGAGGCAGACCAGGTAAGTCCTCTGGAAAAACATCAGGAAATTCAAAGACCACGGGGATGTCTCTGGTCTCCAGAATATAGGTGGTATTCAACTCTGTGGCTGCTGGTTTTTGAGGTACTTGGAGTTGGAGAAGGAGTTTGGAGGTACTGTTAGGAATGTCCACTCTCACAACCCTATTCAGGATGTCAATCATGGCCTTATACTGGCACATCCAATTCATGCCTAGAATGACATCTATCTCCTGATCACGTAACACTATCATGGTGGTAGAAAATACATGTTCCCCCAACATCACTGGTATATTGCGAACCACTTCCTTAGTACTTATACGCCCTCCAGGCGAAAATATACAGAAACTTTCTTGTAATTCCCCAATTGATATCTCATGCTTAGTGACAATGTATGACTGATGAAGGAATGCGATGCACCAGAATCAAACAACACAACTGCAGGATGATTGGCAACGGGAAACCTACCGATCATGACGGGTTCTCCTTCTGGGATGTCACTGACGGTGGTGTAGTAGACTTGCCCGTGTTTCTTGACAAACTTGCCCTTCTGAACGTGCTGCTGCGGGGCACGGTACTGTTGCTGCTGCTGAGACCCTCCAGGACCCTTCTGAGCGCTCTGAGCATACCTCTTGGGCTTTGGGCACTCACGAGACCAGTGGCCAAGTTGGCCGCAGTTGTAGCAGGGATGATTGTAGGCTGTTTGCGGGGTGGTGATACGAACACCTGGGGCGTTCGGCTGCGTGGCACTCTGCTGATTGGCGTTGTGGGTGGTACCCGCAGTACGAACGACCACTTGCTGGTGAGGGTAAGGTGGACGATTGTGGTGGCGGCTGGGGTGATAGAAGACTCTCTGGCGTTTGTGACTGCCAGAGAGGCTGCTTGATCCTGCTTTCTTCTTCTTCTTCTCCTCTTGGTACTGGCGATTGCTTTCCTCAAAAGCGACAACCCGGTCAACGGCATCATGATACGAACCGGTCAGGTTATTGGACATACTTCTGCGGATCTTGGGTGCAGTCCCCTGAGGAAACACTCTCTCTTCTTCTCGTTTGTTGACGTATTCCGAGGCATACTGGCTAAGGTGGTTGAACTGACGCACATACTGCATGACTGTGGAGTCTTTCTGTTGAAGTGCCAAAAACTGATCAAGCTTCATTTTCATCAATCCGGAAGGGATGTGATAAGCACGGAAAGCAGTGCGAAACTCCTCCCAGGTCAACTGATGACCTTCTAGCTGGGCAGCCAACAGATTAGCATACCAAGCACTTGCGGGACCATGAAGCTGCTGCGAAGCAAACCGGGGCTTCTGGATGTCGGTGCAGTGGATAAGACTAAACTTCTGCTCCATGGTGCGAAGCCAATCATCAGCTTCGAGGGGTTCATCGGCCTTGGTGAAGACCGGTGGACGGGTTTCCGTGAACTCCACATAGGTTGCCTCATTGTTGTTATGCTGGCGACCACGGTGACCATTATTCTGCTGTTGGCCCTGGTTTCTAGCCATGAGGTCAGCAGCGGCCGCCAGGGCTGCGATGGCATCTGCTAGCGTAGCAGGTACAGGTGGAGGATTTGGAAGGGCGGCACCCTTAGAACATCCAGCTCCAGTGCGAGTGTTCACAGGCATCTGTTTAAGCAACTTGGAACTTAGCATCCAAAGATTAAGTTCTGAAACAACTGACTGAGAAACTTCATTGATTCTAAGGTAGATGATGGATACAGATGACTGACAGCTGGCAACTGACTGATAAGGGGAAAAGGTACGAAAGAAAGATACAGACTCAACTTAACAAACTACAGACTAGCGCCCCCAAACCTAGACTAAGGTTTAGGTAAGCGGGTGGTACAGACACGACGAGACTAGTCTTCATTGATGATGATCATGTCGTCGTCGTCGTCTTCCTCGAGGATGAGCTTAGGCTCAACCTCCTCGTCCTCGTCTTCAGCGTGGATGTCTTCGGCAGGTTCAATCTCCTCGTTCAAGCTTGGCTCCTGCTCCACGTCCGGTTCTTTCACTACTCCATCCTCAGGATCCTCGACATCCGGGGTACCATGGGGTGGAGTTGGTTGTACAACTGGTGTACCTCCTCATGAAGCATGTCGTTGAACTGCTCGATCTGAGTGGTGTACATCCACAGTCCGTGGAGCTCGGCTCTGGTGACGTCTTCACGAACCCAAGTAGCATTGCGCTGTTTGATGGCGCGGATCGTGTTCCGTTGGCCTGCTCCAGGGAGGCTCGGCCTCATAGAACTCCAGACGTGAGTGGTAGAAGTCATGCTCCAAGTTCTCCAGCTCAGCCTTCAGGTTCCTGATCTCCTCTTTCAGGTGCTTGCGGGTGCGGCGGGGAAAGTGACGACTTGGAAGATTCTCCAGTCTCCTCCCCAGCGCGTGGTGCCAGCTGGTGGCGTGGCACACCATGCGGTCCAGTCGACTTGCGGGCGGTCAGCTTGATGCGAGGCATGTCTGGATAAGAGAAGATGGATGAGAAAGGCTAGCAAGAACAGGTAAAGGCATACTATCCCAACGAACTTAGAGAGGAAGTTATTATCTAGCTTAGGTGAATATGTCATGATGCATGAATCGTTCCTACGGAACAAGGCAATGCAAGATACATAACATATATAGGGCTTAAACATGTTGTCTCACTACTAGTGTTGCCAATAGAAGACAAGATGAGAAAAGCAGTTTGGACTCAAAATAGTCAAGTTTAATTTGTTTGGACTCAAAAATCTTTTGAAGTTTTCGCAAAACAACACTGCAATGTTAAAGCGAGATGCTCCGATACCAATCTGTGACGGAACGGTCCTAATCCCATGGCCCACATGTCCCTGTCAACCTCTGACAGCCGAACTTATGTTCCACGTGATCAAGACTGTTCGTCCCGGGCTACATTAGCGCTCGATGTCCACAGGATCACTCACCTTTGGTTACAGCATTTGATACTTTCACAAATAACAGCGGAATAAAGAGCGGAAGATTTAAATAACAATAGTTTTACAAACTGGGGTTCCAAATAAACTTAAAGAAATGCGGTTATTACAGACCATGTTCTGACAGTTCAAAGTAGACAACGTAGCGGAATACAACAATATAAGATACTTCACCCAGCCCGAGGGTGCACATCTATTCTTCGGCCTCGTTGGCCTCCTCCTGAACGAAGGTCATGCAGCAGGGTGCAAGACACATCGGATACTCAGGCATACCTGCAACAGGGGTAACAAACCCTGAGTACTGGGGTACTCAACAAGACTTACCCGACTAAAGGAAAAGGAAAAGACTCAGGGATGAGAGGCTTAGGAAATCAAGGTAAGGCTTAAGCAAGATCAAGTATTTTGCAGAAAAGCATTTTGAAATCCTTGTTTTATTTTTGGAAAGATTCCAGTATTTCTCAATTCTTCATTGTTCACGATTCATTTTACCTTTCGAAAACAACCTAGTTGAGAACCAATCTCCGTTGACAGTTAGTGACCAAGTCTCCATAACCGAGGAGCAACGTTAATCCGGATAAATAATACTCAGCTGAGGATCCCTATCCACACTGCTATGTAGCACCCAAGCTTGCATATGCCAACTCGTCTACCACGATTCCTCCAAGATTGGGCCCGGTCCTACGCCACCCGGAAGTACAGTACACCACTCCTCCAGGTACGACGACCACGTGGGTACATGCTACTTCCGCCATCTCTCCACTCCCAGTGCGCGGTTGTCGATCCAATAAAGGATTCCTCGGAGCCAGAGCTTTCCGAAGTATGTGAATAGTTACAAGTCTTGGCCAGCAGGCCCCCATACGGATGGTCCCTAATTTTTCTGCCAGAACCATACCTTGGTTATATCTCACCCAAGCGTAATAGTCCTGTCAGTTTTTCAACCTGTCCCGGTCGGTGTCAACTGTTGAGTCCCGGACTACAACATAACGGCACCGTACGCTCGGACAACCTCTCCTCGCAATTGACTAGGTACTGATCAGATACCTAGCCAATAGCCGGGAGTAAAGCCAGATTCCCATAAAAAAAATTCTTTAAGTGATCACACTTTTGAAATTGGTATTTTTATTGCAAATCTATTGTATAGCAATGCTAAGCATTTTGCAAATAGTTTTTAAACAGGGTAGGGGATCTTTGGTGGAGGTAAAGTGCAAGTAATAGGTCTTCACACAACTCCTATCACCTAATGCAGTAATTTATCTCAAAAGCATTTAAGTAAAACTTTTATAAAAGCAAGGAAAGGCTAAATGCACCGGGGCTTGCCTTGAAGAGCAAAGAGGACAGGCTCGGGGTCGGCAGTGTAGGCGTCGGAGCTCGGGGTCGCTTCGGGAGTAGGTTCGTCGGCGACGGCCTCGACTTTAACACCTTCTCCTTCGGTCCTATATACGGATGCAAAGATGTATGCTTATGAGGATGCTGGCATGAACAAAATGCACAGGACAATCCTAGAGTATGGCTTTTCAAAGTATAGGTGGTTGTTAAAGTGGACATAAAATCACTTATCACTTTTAAGCAATGTTAGTCAAACCTAGTAAGCAACTTTTATTCAACCTAAGCATAAACATCTCAGGGCATCACAAACATCATAGACCAGATGGGTGGGGGTCTATGAACAGCAAACAATCCCAAAAGTCACATCATAGGGCATACAACATGAATCCTAATCACTTTTTCTATTTTCTCTTAATTATTTAAAAAGGTCATTTATGCAGTTGCTCCAAAAATTACCAAATTAATCTCATAAGTTATTATGGTATACATAGATGACAAAACAAATTTCATAATTTTTTTGGAGATCATTAAGGTGCTCAATTAAATCTAGCCATAAATTAACAAAGGCACTATTTAACAATTAAAAATAAATGCCCAAAAATCAACTTGTTCCAAAGGGCTTCAAAATTGTACCAGAGACTTGTCATGGCATAAGAAGCTCACAAAAATTATCTCATAATTTTTGGAGTTATATCGTTTTCAAAAAAAATCTAAAACCATCCATTTCTTAATTAAAAAGAAGGATTTTCATTTTCTAATTCTTGCAGAAAGGTAGAGTTTCTTATTTTTCTAAAATTCTACACAGTGCAAGGAGCATACCATATTTTCTCAAGATTTATGGACAACAGATTAATTCTCACAAAAAAGAGAAAACAGAATACTATTCACATTTTCCAAAAAGAAAAAGAGCACTGTGCTCCTCCCTGCAGGGCTCGGGCGAAAATCGCGGCGAGGCGGAAACAGTCGTCCGTCCGAGGCCTGGCTGGGAGGCTCGGGCGAGATGGAAACAATCGTCCGTTCGAGGCCTGGCTGGGAGGCTCGGCGAGACGGAAACAATCGTCCGGCCGGGCCTGGCTGGGAGGCTGTAACATCCCAAATTTGCATCAATTTAAAAATAGGCAATATGATTTAATTATGCATTTTATGTGTTGCATGGAACCTAGTTAATAAAATTATTTGTAAAAGCTAAAATAAACTCTAGGCCAAAGACTATGATGATGCATACATGCTGGTGCATATTTATTCTTTTGGATGATTGGTTTTGCTCAAAACTTGTTTGAATTCAATTGGAATTCAAATTTGCTTTTGAAATCAATATCTGAAAAATTGGAAGAACCTTTCCTTCTCCCTCCTCTCCCTTTCTCTCTTTTGGCCCGAACCGGCCTGGCCGGCCCGCTTCCTTTCTCTCCGCCGGCCTGCCTCCCTCTCCACTCCTTCGCCGCGTGGGCCGCCGTCCGGCCCACTCTTGCGCGCAGCACCGCAGCCCGCGTCGTCGGCCCCGCTCCGCAGCCAGCCGCGCGCGCCGGCGCTCTCTCTTTCGCTGACGCCGTGGCCCGCATGTCAGCTTGGCCTTCTCCCTCTCGTATCCGGCTCGGACTCCATGGCCGAGATCGAATCCATCCTCGCTACGCGTCCTCGCTTGCCAATCGACCGAGCCGATCCCCTTATAAGATCCCCGAGAGCCCGCCGCCTCTCCCCACGCATCAAGCTCCTGCTCTCGTGCCCCAAAACGCCGCAACCGAGAGCTCCGCGCACGCCGCAAGATCTCCGCCGCCATCAATCCGACGATTCATCGAGTTCCGAGCTTGTAAGTGGCACCTCGAGTTTCCCTTGATCTTTCGAAGCTAACCGAGAAGTTTTCCCTCTTTTTACCCTAGTCTTGGTGCTCTAATCGCTCGCCGTCGCTCTACAGAGCCCGCCACCCGCCAAGTCGAGCAATCCGCCGTCCCTGAGTCTTCTCCGGCGCCATAAACCCCTCTGGTGAGTTCGCCTTGAGCTCCTCTTTCGATTGGATCTTTTCCCGAGGTCTCTACCGCTCTGTAGCGGAATCCCGAGCCGCGCCGCCGCCTTCCGGCCATGGCGCCGCCGCGCCCTCTTTCTGCTCCGGCGAAAAGCGCCGCCGGCCCTCCCTGATCTAATCCCGAGCGTCCATCTCAGATCCGACGCACACCAGAGCTCGATACCCTTCGTTGTCTGTTTTACAAAAAGAACCTTACACCTTTTTATGCATCAACCCGCGGTCCTTTTGGGCACTGTGCTCTGAGTCTGCGAAAACTTGCTTCTAAGCCCCTGCGTTTCTCCAAATTGAGGCGCAGTCCAGCCAGATCTGAAATTCGTTTTAAATCAATTTAAATTCAAAATCAATTTCAGTTTATTTACATTTGCCACCAGTTTAAATGCTTATAACTTCTACGTTTTTAGTCCGATTTAGTCCGTTCAAGTTGCGTTAGATTCGTTTTGAAAAGATCTATCTATCTGTACAAGAATATCTACTGTTTTCAGTAATTAAAATTTGAGTTAGGTTTAATCTACTAATTAAGGTTTTGTAACTTGTTTAGCTCATAACTTTTGCGTTATAAATCCGTTTTTCGTGATTCTCGCGTTTGTGTGATCGTGGTAGACCGTAGTTGCTGTTTTCAAACTTTTTATATTATTTTCTTGCTGTTGGTGTAATGTTCTAATTATAGCTTGTTTGTCTTGCATGATTGTTGTCCCGTTGATTGTGTGTTGATGTGATAATCGAGTATAGACGGTGAGACATACGCTGGTGATCAGGAGCCTACTTCGACAACCAGGAGCAACCAGAGTACTCTGAATCAGGCAAGTATAGCATGGGATCCTCCTTGTTGACCTTCACCATGAAACATCTAAATTCATATGCATGTGTCTAATTTGATCTCCTATCTAGTTTATCCTAGACTTTTGACCCGTTACTTGTTAACCTTGGGATGCTATGCATATGGGTAGAGTTTGCTAGAGCTTTACTTAAACCAAACATGATCTAATAACGGTGAATAAAAATTGATCCTTTTTAGCAACATGGTTTAGGACCTCCTGTCAGCAAAAGCTGGGACATACAGTGCAACCATGAGGGTTATATGGCTCTGACCTTAGCTCAGTATAAGGACCTTTCTAGCTTGTTAGTGGACACCTGTATAGGCGCGTTGGGTCTTGCCGAGACGGGTATAGTGCGGCTTCTGTCCACGTGAGTATAGGCTGCGTGTAATTGTGCCACCTGGAAGGAGGGCTCTACATCCCCTTGCCTTAAGAACTAGCGGCCCTAACTTGTTAGACGAACCTTTGAAAGGCTTTGCGTGTATCCTGCCCGCTCACCTCGGAAGTGTTATGGGAGTAATTAACCCGGGCATCTGGATATCACGACTCATCAGGTAAAGTGTACAACCTCTGCAGAGTGTAAAACTGGTATATCAGCCGTGCTCACGGTTACGAGCGGCCCGGAAAACTCACAGACTAGTTGTTATATGTTGCTATTTATGTTGCACATGTTGATTACTTATTGCTATGTTTCATATTATGATCATGTGGATTGGGTTTAAGCATTCATATATGTTCACTTTAATATTAAAATATTGCCAATTAAAAGCTACCGCAGTCTAACCAGTGTCAGCCTTATTTGAGCCTCATGAACCCCATGTTACACTTGTTAAGTACGAGATGTACTTATGCTTGTTTATTTTCTTTCTACTTGGATAAAAATCCCGGATGGGTAACAGATTGCTATGGTAATGACGACTTCCCTGAAGAGTTCTAGTCTTGCTGTCAACCAGTCATCTTCCCTGTGATGGAGCTACCGCGAGAGACACTTTATTTATCCGCTGCTATGTAAAGAGTTTGAATAATATTCGCTATGTAATAAACATATGTGATGGTACTTTTTAATTTGTGGCTTATGTGTGTGATTGATCTCTGGGCACACATGAGATTATGCATTCAATTTTGTTCTTAAAATTGGGTGTGACAAATTGGTATCGGAGCTATGTTGACTGTAGGACGCAAGCCTAGTTAGTTATGGTCGTTTTAGTGGTCCTTACTTCTCAATTCTTGCTATTTATCTTAGCCTTGCTAATTTATCAAAACTATATGCTTCTCTTTACTTACTCTATTACACAAATATATTGATTCTATTGTACTATCTCTTGGTCTACTCCATAGATGGCTCGTCGTACCACCCGCAGGACCATCGGTGGACGCAGGAGGGCAGGCAACCCCGTTCCGCAAGCACCGCAAGCACCCCATGAGTCAGAACAGCAGAGGTAGCACCGCAAGAGCCAGTACTGCAAGAACAAGCACCTCAAGAAGTGGAACCACAAGCGCCGGCACCACCAGTACAAGCTCCAGCTCAACAAGCACCAGCTCCACAAGCTCCAGCACCTCCCGCGCCAGTGCCCCCAGAAGTGCTGGAGGTTGAAGACGATGAAGAGCTTCCAACGGGTTGGGACGTGGACTCCGGGTATCTCGTCGGAGCGCCACAGCGGCCTAGAGTCCCACACATCACAGGCTGATGGGACTTTTTGATGCCTACTACCCTGACAAGAACATCATCGTACAGTACACCCACTGGAGGTATAGTCATCCCGTGAAAGGACCTACTGGAAGGCAAGAGTGACTGTCGCCGTCCGAGAACCAGAGAGTGGCCTATACCTGCATGAGATGGTGATGATTGCCACAGAGCTCGTCGGTCCACTCTAGCGTCAGCCTTGGAAGCCGTGGCAGTTGAAGCCTACAAAGCGTTCCGGGGTCGTCGCATTGAAGACATGAGGGATGATGCATACCGCTATCTGCCCTATTGGAACAGTGAGAATAAGGAGGCTATGGTAGAAGACCCCAATGCAACTCCAACCGAGAAGGCCACACGAGATTTTCTCCTTGACAGGGAAAGGTCTAACGCGGACTTGGAAAGGAGGTGATATCCCTGGGAAAAGATCACAAAGATGCTATAGCACCATTGATGGGCTCTTGGAACTTCTCAACCAACCCCCTATGTACAAGAGGCTCCGCGAACCGCTCTACAAATAGGCATAGGTCACCCTTCTATGTAATAAGACGATATTAGTAAGCGTTTTGTCGAGTCTAGTTAACTTTTGTGCTAGTGTGCTTCTTTATGTGTGAGTTGGATTATTATTATGCTTATGTGTGATTTGAATCTTTGTAATGAGTGTTGAGATAT
Source organism: Coix lacryma-jobi var. lacryma-jobi (assembly GCA_009763385.1). Lineage (NCBI taxonomy): Eukaryota > Viridiplantae > Streptophyta > Magnoliopsida > Poales > Poaceae > Coix > Coix lacryma-jobi. The sequence goes on from CM019828.1 coordinate 69,487,062, forward strand.
TGTAGGCTTGTCTACAAATCTCATAGTTAGACATAACGTTATGAATAATAAGAGGGTTAGTTATATCTTGTCCTATGCTGTTTTCTGGAGCAACCTGTGATCTTTTGGTTATAATCTCAAGTTCTGATCGTGCAACATGGCTGAAAATTTTATGGTGGAAAATAGACTCCTATATCTAACCAATGCCTCTGGAATCACTTCAATAGCTGTTATGGTTTGTGAGATATGGCTGTTTCAAGTTAGAGTTTCTGCGCAGTTTTGAGCTCTGGACAGATCTGTTTGTTCTCTGTTTTTGACTAACTTAACGACAGAATCTGGGAAAGTCACTTAAATAAAAGTTGTAGATAATTTCGTTATCTTTCCAACCGTGTATCACACGCCCTGTTTGGATTTCTGCAACTCCGCATATGACTGTTTTTCTGTACTGCTGTTACCGGATCTCGTCCAGAAATTTTCAGATCTCCTGTTTCCTCTCATATAAGTGATATTTCTTAAAAAGTTCGCTAATCTTGATCCCTGCTTGAAACACACAGATGGCCGCCAGAGGAGGTGGAGTTGGAGGTGGACGTGGACGTGGCCGTGGTCGTGGAGCACCTGTTAACCCACCACCACCACCCCAGTTAACATTCAGCAGTTGATGGGCATCCAAGCCCAATTTATGCAAACCATGATGCAACATATGCAGAATCAGCCCGTTGGAGGAGCACCACCGATGCAAGTGAGGGACAAGAGGGGTGAGTTTTTAAAGGGTCACCCGCCAGTGTTCTCCCATGCCGCTGATCCCCTGGAGGCTGATGACTGGCTTCGTGCTATTGAACGCCAGCTTACCATCGCGCAATGCAATGACCAGGAGAAGGTGCTCTATGCTTCTGGTCAGTTGCAAGGAGCTGCTCTGGATTGGTGGGAATCGTTTCAGTTCGGTCAAGCCAACGATGCTCCACCTGTCACCTTTGAGGAATTCAAGACCAACTTCAAAGCGTACCATATCCCTGCTGGTCTGATTGAATTGAAGCAGGAAGAGTTCAGATCTCTGCGCCAAGGAGCCATGACCGTTGCAGAGTACCGTGACAAGTTTGCTCAATTGTCACGCTATGCTCCCGCTGATATTGCTCAGGATGCCGACAAGCAGCGTCGCTTCCTCAAGGGTCTGAATGACGGACTGGCACTGCAGCTTATGTCCAATGAGTATGCCATGCTACCAGACCTTAGTCAACCGTGCTATTGTGGTTGACAACAAGCGCAAGGAGATGGAGGCTAGAAAGAGGAAGCTCCAAGGTCAGTCTTCTGGTAGTAACAACCGCCCTCGTTCCAACTTCGCACCAGGCAATCAGCAGAGGTACCAGGGACCGACTACTCAGTGGAACCGCAACCAGGGACAACAACGTCCTTCATACCAGCAGCAGGGTAATAATCAACGCCCCCAACAACAGCCTAACAATCAAGCTCAACGCCAAGGTACCCCTGTCAGCACTCCCATGAAGAATAGTGCACCTAACACTCCCAACAAGTGTTTTATCTGTGGTGATGCTGGTCACCTCTCCTACAACTGCCCTAAGAAGCAGAACCAACAGACTCCGCAGAACCAGAAAACAATCATAGGGGACGACCGAATCCATCACCTAACTCAGGCAAGGTGAACCACGTGTCCGCAGAGACCGTGCAAGAGGCGCCAGAAATATGCTTGGTACGTTCAATATCAGCTCCATCCCTGCTACAGTTCTTTTCGATTCTGGTGCATCACATACTTTCATATCACATACATTTGTTAGAATGCATAACCTACCTGTTAGTCTCATGAAAACCCCCATAATGGTTACCTCACCGGGTGGAGGATTGCAAGCTACGCTTCAGTGTATGCCTATAGATGTGTCCCTAGGGGGGTAGATTTCTCAGTATCCCCAATTGTGCTGAGAACAGCTGGCATTGATTTGATACTGGGTATGGACTGGATGAAGAGATGCAAGACAGATATACAGTGTCAAGATAAAGTTGTGACAGTTACTACAGCTAAGGGAGACAGAATCAGTGTGAAGGTAGTGCTACAACCAACACCGACTGCAACCGTGAACCAGATGAATGAAGAGGTTTTCCAGGAAGATCTAGTGGTGGATGAGTTCCGGATGTGTTCCCCGATGACCTGCCAGGTATGCCACCGATCGCGACATTGAATTTATTATTGAACTTTTACCTGGAACTGCACCCATAGCTAAAAGACCATATAGGATGGGAGTACCTGAATTAGAAGAACTTAAGAAACAAATTAAAGAGTTACAAGAAAAAGGGTTTATTCGTCCTAGTTCATCACCTTGGGGGCTCCTGTTATTTTGTTGACAAAAAGGATGGTGGTCAACGGATGTGTGTTGACTATAGATCGCTTAATGAAGTTACCATCAAGAACAAGTACCCGTTGCCGAGGATTGATGATCTGTTCGACCAACTTAAAGGTGCATGTGTGTTCTCTAAGATTGATCTGCGTTCTGGTTACCATCAGTTGAAGATTCGAGCATCTGATATTCCAAAGACAGCTTTCACTACCAGGTATGGGTTGTATGAGTATACAGTCATGTCCTTTGGATTGACCAATGCACCTGCCTACTTTATGTATTTGATGAACAAGGTGTTCATGGAATATCTCGACAAGTTCGTTGTTGTGTTTATTGATGATATTCTAGTATACTCTAAGAACAAGGAAGATCATGCTGAACATCTGAGGTTAGTACTACAAAAACTCAGAGAGCACAAGTTGTATGCCAAGCGCAGCAAGTGTGAGTTTGGTTGAAGGAAGTTTCTTTCCTTGGACATGTTATCTCTAATGGAGGCATTTCAGTAGATCCAGGCAAGGTTGAAGATGTGTTGAATTGGAAACCACCAACAGATGTGACCGAGATTCGTAGTTTCCTTGGATTGGCTGGTTACTACAGAAGGTTCATTGAAGGATTCTCCAAGCTTGCTAAGCCAATGACAGCTCTGCTAGAGAAGAATGCTAAGTTTGTCTGGTCCGATAAATGTCAGCTAACTTTGAAGAGTTGAAGAAACGTCTGACTACAGCTCAGTGTTAATACTACCAGATCTAAGTAAGGACTTCTCTATTTACTGTGATGCATCTCGTCAAGGTTTGGGTTGTGTTCTTATGCAAGAAGGCAGAGTTGTAGCATATGCATCGAGGCAGTTGAGAAAGCATGAGCTGAATTACCCCACACATGATCTAGAGTTGGCAGCTGTTGTTCATGCATTAAAATTTGGAGACACTACTTAGTGGGTCACAAGACAGACATTTATACTGATCATAAGAGCTTGAAGTACATTTTCACTCAGTCTGATTTGAATTTGGACAGCGCAGATGGTGGAATTGATTAAGGATTATGATTTGGAAATACACTACCATCCCGGTAAGGCTAATGTAGTAGCAGATGCCTTAAGTAGAAAGAGCCATGCCAATGAAATCCGAATTGCTCCTATGTCAGAAGAACTGTGTGCTGAGTTTGCACATCTGAATCTGGGAATTGTGATCAATAGAATGGAATTGGTACTTGAACCGGTATTGATGCAAGAGATACGTAAAGGTCAGATGGCAGATGAGAAGTTGAAGCAGTTAGCCGATAACATTGTTCTTGGTAAAGCACCAGGTTTTCGATTAGATGATGATGGTACGTTATGGCATGGGAAGAGGTTATGTGTGCCTGAAATCAAGGAGATACGTGAGACTATACTGCGAGAAGTGCATGAGTCAGCTTACTCCATTCATCCTGGAAGCACTAAGATGTACCTTGATCTGAAGAAAAAGTATTGGTGGGATGGACTGAAGCGAGATGTAGCCGAGTATGTCGCTCTGTGTGATACATGTCAGAGGGTGAAGGCAGAACATCAGAGACCCGCTGGTTTGCTACAACCGATGAAGATACCTGAATGGAAGTGGGAAGAAGTTGGTATGGACTTTATAGTTGGTTGCCTCGTACGCAGAGAGGATACGACTCCATATGGGTAATAGTAGATCGATTGACCAAAGTTGCTCACTTTATACCGTCAAAACTACCTACACGGGAGCTAGGTTGGCAGAATTGTATATGGAACGGATAGTATGTTTGCATGGAGTGCCAAGAAAGATTGTGTCAGATCGTGGTACTCAGTTCACCTCTCACTTTTGGCAGATGATACATCGATCATTGGGTACAAGGTTGAACTTCAGTACTGCTTATCATCCACAGACTGATGGACAGACAGAAAGAACAAATCAGATTCTAGAAGACATGTTGAGAGCTTGTGCATTACAGTATGGCACCAGTTGGGACAAGAATTTGTGTTATGCAGAGTTCTCATACAACAACAGCTATCAGGAGAGTCTAAAGATGGCACCGTTTGAAGCTTTGTATGGAAGACCGTGTAGAACACCGTTGTTTCTGGGATCAGACAGGTGAAAGTCAAGTGTTTGGACCTGATGTGTTGAGGAATGCCGAGGAACATGTCAGAATAATCAGAGATAATCTGAGAGCCGCTCAGTCTCGGCAGAAGAGTTATGCAAACAACCGTCGTCGAGATCTATCTTTTGCAGTAGGTGATTATGTCTACCTAAAGGTGTCACCGATGAGAGGTGTGAAAATTCAATAAGAAAGGAAAGCTTGCACCCAGGTATATTGGACCATTCAAGATTCTCAGTTAGAGTTGCCTGAAAGCTTGTCAGGAGTGCATGATGTGTTTCATGTTTCTCAGTTGAAAAAGTGCCTGCGAGTACCCGAAGAGCAGATACCGTTGGAAGAGCTCACAGTAAGGAAGATTTGACTTATGATGAGTATCCAACAAAGATTTTGGAAACAGCTGAAAGAGTTACCAGGAGCAGAGTAATAAAGATGTGTAAGGTTCAGTGGAATCGGTACTCAGAAGCAGAGGCAACTTGGGAAAGAGAAGAGGATCTGAGAAAATCTTGCCCGCAGTTGTTTGAGTAAGCATCGCTGGAATCTCGAGGACGAGATTCTTTAAGGGGGGTAGATTTGTAACATCCCAAAATTGCATCAATTTAAAATAGGCAATATGATTTAATTATGCATTTTATGTGTTGCATGGAACCTAGTTAATAAAATTATTTGCAAAAGCTAAAAAAACTCTAGGCCAAAGACTATGATGATGCATACATGCTGGTGCATATTTTATTCTTTGTGATGATTGGTTTTTGCTCAAAACTTGTTTGAATTCAATTGGAATTCAAATTTGCTTTTGAAATCAATATCTGAAAATTGGAAGAACCTTTCCTTCTCCCTCCTCTCCCTTTCTCTTTTGGCCCGAACCGGCCTGGTCGGCCCGCTTCCTTTCTCTCCGCCGGCCTGCCTCCCTCTCCACTCCTTCGCCCGCGTGGGGCCGCCGTCCGGCCCACTCTTGCGCGCAGCACCGCAGCCCGCGCCGTCGGCCCCGCTCCGCAGCCAGCCGCGCGCGCGCGTCGCTCTCTCTCTTTTGCTGACGCCGTGGCCGCATGTCAGCTTGGCCTTCTCCCTCTCGTATCCGGCTCGGACTCCATGGCCGAGATCGAATCCATCCTCGCTACGCGTCCTCGCTTGCCAAATCGACCGAGCCGATCCCTTATAAGATCCCCGAGAGCCCGCCGCCTCTCCCCACGCATCAAGCTCCTGCTCTCGTGCCCCAAAACGCCGCAACCGAGAGCTCCGCACGCCGCAAGATCTCCGCCGCCATCAATTCGACGATTCATCGAGTTTCCGAGCTTGTAAGTGGCACCTCGAGTTTCCCCTTGATCTTTCGAAGCTAACCGAGAAGTTTTCCCTCTTTTTCCCCTCGTCTTGGTGCTCTAATCGCTCGCCGTCGCTCTGCAGAGCCCGCCACCCGCCAAGTCGAGCAATCCGCCGTCCCCGAGTCTTCTCCGCGCCATAACCCTCTGGTGAGTTCGCCTTGAGCTCCTCTTTCGATGGATCTTTTCCCGAGGTCTCTACCGCTCTGTAGCGGAATCCCGAGCCGCGCCGCCGCCTTCCGGCCATGGCGCCGCCGCGCCTCTTTCTGCTCCGGCGAAAAGCGCCGCCGGCCCTCCCTGATCTAATCCCGAGCGTCCATCTCAGATCCGACGCACACCAGAGCTCGATACCCTTCGTTGCCTGTTTTACAAAAAGAACCTTACACCTTTTTATGCATCAACCCGCGGTCCTTTGGGCACTGTGCTCTGAGTCTGCGAAAACTGCTTCTAAGCCCCTGCGTTTCATCCAAATTGAGGCGCAGTCCAGCCAGATCTGAAATTCGTTTTAAATCAATTTAAATTCAAAATCAATTTCAGTTTATTTACAGTTTTGCCACCAGTTTTAATGCTTATAACTTCTACGTTTTTAGTCCGATTTAGTCCATTCAAGTTGCGTTAGATTCGTTTTGAAAAGATCTATCTATCTGTACAAGAATATCTACTGTTTTCAGTAATTAAAATTTGAGTTAGGTTTAATCTACTAATTAAGGTTTTGTAACTTGTTTAGCTCATAACTTTTGCGTTATAAATCCGTTTTTCGTGATCTCGCGTTTGTGTGATCGTGGTAGACCGTAGTTGCTGTTTTCAAACTTTTTATATTATTTTCTTGCTGTTGTGTAATGTTCTAATTATAGCTTGTTTGTCTTGCATGATTGTTGTCCCGTTGATTGTGTGTTGATGTGATAATCGAGTATAGACGGTGAGACATACGCTGGTGATCAGGAGCCCTACTTCGACAACCAGGAGCAACCAGAGTACTCTGAATCAGGCAAGTATAGCATGGGATCCTCCTTGTTTACCTATTCACCATGAAACATCTAAATTCATATGCATGTGTCTAATTTTGATCTCCTATCTAGTTTATCCTAGACTTTTGACCCGTTACTTGTTAACCTTGGGATGCTATGCATATGGGTAGAGTTTTGCTAGAGCTTTACTTAAACCAAACATGATCTAATAACGGTGAATAAAAATTGATCCTTTTAGCAACATGGTTTAGGACCTCCTGTCAGCAAAAGCTGGGACATACAGTGCAACCATGAGGGTTATATGGCTCTGACCTTAGCTCAGTATAAGGACCTTTTCTAGCTTGTTAGTGGACACCTGTATAGGCGCGTTGGTCTTGCCGAGACGGGTATAGTGCGGCTTCTGTCCACGTGAGTATAGGCTGCGTGTTATTGTGCCACCTGGAAGGAGGGCTCTACATCCCCTTGCCTTAAGAACTAGCGGCCCTAACTTGTTAGACGAACCTTTGAAAGGCTTTGCGTGTATCCTGCCCGCTCACCTCGGAAGTGTAATGGGAGTAATTAACCCGGGCATCTGGATATCACGACTCATCGGGTAAAGTGTACAACCTCTGCAGAGTGTAAAACTGGTATATCAGCCGTGCTCACGGTTACGAGCGGCCGGAAAACTCACAGACTAGTTGTTATATGTTGCTATTTATGTTGCACATGTTGATTACTTTATTGCTATGTTTCAGTTATTATGATCATGTGGATTGGGTTTAAGCATTCATATATGTTCACTTTAATATTAAAATATTGCCAATTAAAAGCTACCGCAGTAAACCAGTGTCAGCCTTATTTGAGCCTCATGAACCCCATGTTACACTTGCGGAACCCATGTTACATTGGTTTAAGTACAGATGTACTTATGCTTGTTTATTTGTTCTGTCTACTTGGAAAAAAATACCGGATGGGAAAAACAGAGTGCTATGTAATGACGACTTCCCTGAAGAGTTCTAGTCTTGCTGTTCAAACAGTCATCTTACAGGTGATGGAGGCTACCGCGAGAGACACTTTATTTATCCGCTGCTATGTAAAGACTTGGGAATAAATTCGCTATGTAATAAAACATAGTGCATGGTACTTTTTAATTTGTGGCTTATGTGTGTGATTGATCTCTGGGCACACATGATTATGCATTCAATTTTGTTCTTTAAATTGGGTGTGACAGAGGCTCGGGCGAGACGGAAACAATCGTCCGTCCGAGGCCTGGCTGGGAGTGGGCGCGACGGGAGGAAACGGAACAATCGTCCGTCCGAGGCTGGCTGGGAGGCTCGGGCGAGAGGTGAACGAAAACGATCGCTTCGTCCGAGGCTTGGCTCGCGCGAAGTGGCGAGGGTGCGTGTCTGCTCGAGGCCTGGCTCGAGCGAAACGGGAAACGTGTGCTCGAGGCCCGGCTCGAGCTTTGCGCCGTGAAAGCAGAGACCGGGGGGGCTTCGAGTGCTTACCACGGGTCGGAGCAGGGCTCGGCGGGGCGGAACAAGGGTCGAAGGAGGGAGCTCGACGTTGGCAGTGCTTCGGCGGAGCTTTTTCTCGGCGGCGAGCGGCGTGCCGGCGGCTCTGTCCACCAAAAGAGATCGCCGAGGAGCGGTTAGGAGCGCACCAAGATGAGCAGAGAGGAGGGGAGAGTCGGATGGATGAGAAGAAAACCCACGGCGACGAATTTCTCTCTTGACCGAGGCGGGGTCGTACGCCGGAGTTGGGACGGAGCACCTGCGCCGGCGAGAGGAGGGGGGAGGGGTGAAATGAGGAGGGAAAAAACTTCGCGAGGACACGGCGGAGCTTCTGAGCTAGGTGGGTTGCGGCGGAGGCTCTGGACTGGCCTGGCGACGGTGGCGGAGGGGATGAGGACCTCTGGCCAGCCGGCGGTTCCTTTTATAGCCGTGCGCGGGACGGATAAGCGTCGCGTGCAGGCGGACAAGCTTGGCCGAAGCGTGCGCAATCGATTGCACCTGGCAGAAGGACGGCGTGCGCGCAGGGGACCGGGCGTAGCTCGCGGCGGCGTTGAACACGCGGCGGCGGCTTGCTGGGGCACTGTGGGGGACGGGAGAGGAGGTCAGCGCTCGCGTGCGGGTGCGGAATGAGCACGGGGGTCAGTGGCGGCAGACTGGTGGCAGGCGAGGAGCGGCCAGTCGCGTGGCGTGCGCAGCGCCGGGGCTCGGCCACGGCGGGCCCCCCCCTAGTTCTAGGTTTGAAGATGAACAGGGCTAGGTCTAGGGTTTGACTTAGAATTGATTTCTGTCTTTTGCAAAATACTCCCAAAATTTGAACTGAGCAACAAAAACTCAAAAAACCAAAGTGTGCAGAAAAAGGAAATCTACCACTTTGTCAATATGAACATTTTCAAAATCCAATTAGTTTTTGAACTGTATTTGAAATTTGAAAAGGGGACACTTTTGGGATTTGAATGAATTCAAATTACTTTTGATTTTATATTGAAACTTGAAGATCTGTAAACACAAAAGTTGTTCCTTTTGTCAAAACCTATAACTTTGCTATTATAACACTTTTTCTGAAACTCAATAGTTTGTGAAATAATTTTGAAAACTAAAAAGGGGACAAAAACTGGAGTCTGAATGAATTGGAATTACTTCAAACTTTGTACAGAAACTTGAAATTGTAAATACCACAAAGTTGTTTCTCTTGACCAGATCTACAACTTTGCTTTTTGGACCAGCTCCAAATTTTGAATAATTTTTGAATTACAAAAGAGAGATAAAATCCAGGGTTTGGAATTCAGGGTTTTTCAAATGGAATTTGAAATCTGATTTTGATTTTGATTAACACAACAAAACTTCAAGACATCGAATTGAACAAGAATTACACAAAGCTAGGCCAGAGGTGAAATTACCATTTTGCCCTTATAGGAAGGTTAGGGCTTTTAGGGTTTTTGAAAAGGGATTGCTACACTCAAAAGGAACAAATGCAACAAGCATTAAGGCAAACATAATGCATGACAAGGATGATTATGACTAATGATGATGATATGTCAGGTTAATTACAGATTAAACACCAGAGTGTTACAATCCTCCTTGTAGCGTGCACCCCTCGCGAGAAGATAACGTACAGACCTAAGATTCCAATTGACAGTTTGAGGAAGTACACCACGTTGTTCGAGTTTTTCAACTTCCATGTCCCATTCAGGAATCTTTCGTGCATACCTTCTGGTCTGAATCTGTTCCTAACATACTTCCTAAAAACTTTCATCATCTTTCGAAAGGAAACATCTGATGCAGGTGCATTGGGCCAAGGGCTCTAATTTGGTCAACAAGATGAACAAGCAGATGCACTGACATATCGAAGTAAGTCGGTGGAAAATGCATCTCAAGCCTGCATAGAGTTTCAGCTATGTCCCGTTGTAGTTGATCCAGCTGGGACATATCAATGACCTTTTGTGAGATCGCATTGAAGAATGAGCACAACTTTATGATTGGGGCTCGGACCTTATCTGGTAGGATACCACGCAGGGCAACAGGGAGCAGTTGAGTCATAATAACATGACAGTCATGGGCCTTCATACAACCATAGTTAAACTTCAATTCTCTCATGTTCACTAGCCTCTTTGTGTTCGCACAGTAGCCTGTCGGGACTTTGAGTTCATTGAAGAAAGCAATGAGCATTTCTTTTTCTGCCTTTTTCAGTTTCCATGATGCAACCGAAGTTTCAAACTGACCATCCTCAAGCAGTTTTGGATGCAGCTCCTTCCTGAGTCCCAAGTGTTTCATGTCCATGCGTGTTGCAAGTGAATCCTTCGCTGTGCCCCCAGTGTCCATCAAGGTGTTGAGTTTGTGTTACCGCAAACATTTTTAGTTATGTGCATGGATCAAGACAGTGTCGTACACTCAAAAGAGGCCAATAAGGTAGTTTCCAAAAAATCGATTTTTTCTTGCATATAGAATCAGCAGGCGCATGTACTGCCCCTTCCCCCTTCCCATGGACAACGTTGAGTTTGGTTACTTCTTTTAGTATATGTTTTCCCGTCTCGATAATCTGGAGCCCACGTGTTTCAATAGTCCCATTAAAATCTTTTTTGTTTCTACGGTAAGGATGACCCTTATCAAGGTACCTACGGTGTCCCATATAAGCCATCTTCTTATTTTCCGGTAGATGTACAGCATCAGTATCATCCAAGCACTCGACACAACCAGTATATCCCTTTGTCTTCTCTCCAGACAAGCAACCTCGCCAGGCAGGTCTGTGATTGTCCCGATAAGTACCGCCTTGATCGTGACATGTTCTTTTTTGTACTCATCCCAAACATCCTTCACCCCATTTTGCCACATATCTACAAGTTCATCAATGACTGGTTCCAGAAACACATCGATATCATTCCCAGGTTGTTTTGGCCCTTGGATTAGTAGTGGCATTTGGATGTATGACCGCTTCATACAAACCAAGGTGGAAGGTTGTATATACAAAGCGTCACTGGCCAAGTGCTATGATTGCTTCTAACCTGGTCAAACGGTTCATCCCATCTGTGCTCAAACCAAACCAGAGGTGTCTTACCTCTCCACCAATGTTCTTATAGAACATAGTATTAACAGTTCTCCAATCTGACCCATCTGTGGGGTGTCTCATCATTGTATCTTTCTTACGCTCTTCGCCATGCCACGCAATAGCTTCACGGACTTTGCATTTGCAAACAACCTACGCACCCGAGGAGCTATGGGGAAATACCAAACCACCTTTACGGGCCCTCCTCTGGTCTTGGTACCCTCTTTTGACGGCCCTTGCTTGTACCTAGGAGCTTTAAACCTGGGACAAGTATCCAAGTCTTTGTATTTGTCTCCATGGTACAATATGCAATCATTAGAACAGGCGTGAATTTTTTCTACCTCAGGCCGATTGGGCAGATCATTTGCTTGGCCAAGTATGTCTTCTCTGGCAACTCATTATGTTCTGGTAGAAGTTTTCCCCACTATGCCTAACAAGTCATCGAAGCCTTTATCGCTCAATCCATGCGTAGATTTGAACTCTAATAGCATGATGTTGGCTTCCAGTTTCCTCACCGAACAACTGTGATACAATGGTGTTTTGTCATCCTTTCTCATTATCTCTAGCTTTTTCAACTGTCGATCATTAAGACATCCTCCCTCCACATCACGTAGCATCTTAGGAAGGCCATCTTCATCCTCCATGTCATCAGCTAATGTATTCGTAAACACATTGTCATTGGTAGCCATGGGTTGCGTGTGAACACCAGTTTGCTGATGAGTTGCATACTCATTAAGTGCTATGTCGAGCATTGTTACATCATCATTGTTTTCTTGTGAAACATTAGCACCATCCTCACCATGCATATGCCATATTTTGTAGTCCCTCATGAACCCCCTAGTAATTAGGTGGCATCGTATAGACTCAATGTTTCCCCATTTCTTTCTATTTTTGCAATCTCTGCATGGGCAAAATACAAGCTTTTCATTCCTAGCGTTGGCTATGGCTTCAGTGATGAATGTGCTGATGCCCATCAAGTACCGCTCGTCCGTCGGTGCCAGACCGTACATCCACTCTCGATCCATCTCTACACAGAAAAATTGAGGGAGTAATTATAGTGAAATAAAAAATAGTCCTTTCATGATCAAGAATTTCAGCTCCTAATTCCATGCCCATAGTATATTCCACTTATTTTTTGCTCCTTATTTTTGAACAAAATTAATTCTACACCTAGCTTATCATGGCCAATTTAAATTTGAGACCAAATAGAGTCCCTAATTATAAAAGTTAAATTTGGATGGACTCTTAATCAACAACACAATGTAGCTCCAAACAAATGGGTCGGTAGGTGTCACATAGATTTTCTCATCAAAATAAAAATTAACAGAGTAATTACAGTGAAATAAAAAATGGTCCTTTCATAATCGAGAATTTGCGCTTCTAACTCCATGCCCACAGTAGTATATATTCCACTTATTTAAATTGGTCATTGTTTGTTGGAAACAATAATCTACACTTAGCTTAGCATGGTAAATTTAAAATTGAGAACAAATGGAGTCACAAATATAAAAGGTTAAATTTATAAACTTAATCAATAAAAACAATTTAGTTAAACATAAATGGCTTGGTAGCACATAGATTTTGTTCATCAAAATAAATAATCGATGAGCTAATTAAAGCATGACATAGTAGCAATCATCCAAACAACCATGCAATTAGCTAGTAAATATGATGGACTCATAAACACCAACCTTTTGCAAGATGGATTCACCACAACTTGGATGCCTTCCTCAAAATCCAATTGAAAAGTGCTCTCTAAAATTGAGAAACAATTACAATGACAATGTAGCCATGCAAAACACTCTAAAGCTATAAATCGAAGGAGTTGAGGCTTTTTATTACTAACCTTAAAGCAAGAAGATCATGCCCATGCTTGAAAAAACTGGATCCATGTTGAGCATTTTGGTGAAAAAATGGCCGCAACAATGGAGTGAGGGTGGGGGAAAAACGCTCATCTGCTTGTGGAGCTCGAGCTGGGAGAGAGCAGGGGGAAGGGAATCAGCTTTTTATACACGATTCATCACTGGCGGTTTAAAACCAAACCGCCAGTGATACTAACATATCACTGGCGGTTCGTAGCTCCAACCACCAGTGATAGCTATCTTCACTCGCGGTTTGAGCTACGAACCGCCAGAGAAGCTTCACTGGCGTTTGTTTTGAGCACCAACCGCCACTGTTAGCTATCTTCACTGGCGGTTTGTGGCATCCCTCAATCATTGTCTGGTTTTCAATCTTCAAACCGCCAGTGAAGAAGCATCAGTGGCGGTTGAATAGAAACCGCCAGTGATGTACCGGCAGTGAATGTCATTTCTGTAGTAGTGTTGGCTAGTTTGGTCTTCTGCTGTCTGCATCGACCCAGTCCATATGTACTACTATATACTCCCTACATACCCGAAATTGTTGACGTTTAGGACATGATTGTGCTTACCAAGAGGTAATTAATTAGGGAGTATTCTTCCATATTTATCCTTATTAAATACGACTGTGGGTATTACTAGACAAGAAAGATTCATAGTTCAACTGGTCAGCCTGGTGGGCATTGAAGCTTGCGGGCACGGTTCGAATCCTTCGGCCAATAGTTTTTTTTGGGTTGATGCCATTTTGCATGCAAGCGAGCATGAAGGGAGCGTGCGACAGCCGAGACAGATGGCATGCAGCAGCCTTTACTAGCGAGTGCAGCGGCTTTACTCGCGGGAGAGCCGAGACAGACGGCGGGGCCAGAGAAACGAGGCGTCGAGAGCGCCAGGTGTAAACCCGTCCGAGCGTGGCCGAGCGGGCGTAGAGCGTCAGCCTTAGCGAAAACACGACGGGAGCCCCTTACTACGGGACGGGAGAGCCGAGACAGACGGCGGGGCCAAGAGAAACGAGGCGTCGAGAGCGCCAGGTGTAAACCCGTCCGAGCGTGGCCGAGCGGGCGTAGAGCGTCAGCCTTAGCGAAAACACGACGGGAGCCCAGGATGTCATGTATTTCAGGTACGGAGGGAGAAACAAGGCGTCGAGAGCGCCAGGGGTAAACCCGTCCGAGCGTGGCCGAGCGGGCGTAGAGCGTCAGCCTTAGCGAAAACACGACGGGAGCCCAGGACGTCAAGTATTTCGGGTGGGGGAGGAGGAGTATATATACACTTCAGGTTTATCTTGAAACCTTGAATGCAGCAATCTAGAATGTATAGCAACCAAACACACCTTTGGCAATAGCACAACGTACTATTGCAACGCTTAAGGTATTTAGTTGCAATAAAAAAGCTACCTATTGCAATGGACGTAAGAAATATTACAACCAATAAAAATCGTGGTAATAGCAACAAACTATTACATCATCTTAGAAATTTAGTTGCAATAAACAACTATCTATTGCAATGGTCGTGAGAAATATTACAACAAACAAAAATCATGGCAACAACACAAACTATTGCATCACCTTGAAAATTTAGTTGCAATACACAGTCTACCTATTGCAATGGTTGTGATAAATATTACAACCCAACAATACTATGACAATAATTTCAAGCAATAGCAACAATGTTCTATTTGGTTGCAAGAGCACCAGACAGTTGCAATGCCAATCAATACTAATACAACTAAATGTTATCATGGTAATATTATTAACCAATAGCAACACTTTTTTTAAAAGGGTTGCTATAGGTCTCACCTCTTGCAACACCGAAAGTAAAATTACAATTCACTGTTTTTGTAGCAACATAGCCCTCCTATTGCCACGTTTTTGGGCAAATGTTGCAAAATACACCCCTATTGCAACATATTTGTGGTGATGCAAATGACATCAAGTGGAAATAGGGTTGAAATCTAGTAGTGTAATCATATAATAAAGCATAAAGTAAATAGAGAAGATAAATATATTAAATCATAAGTCTTACAAAGAAAAGATACAAAGACATAACAAAACTCTGAAGACTCCTCCAGAACCGGGGCACAGCTCCGCTCTCCCTAACTCCCGACTAAGCTAAGCTATTACATTGGAAAATCTAAACCTAATTCTCTAGGGAGGAGAGGTTGTCCTTCGAGGGACGCCTCTGCAAAGACTCCCAGATGATGATGATGTGTTGCCTCATGGGGGTCCTGAGTTTATTATATAGGGATTCCAGGCCTCCCCTCCACCTTGGGCAAGCGATGTGGGACTAAATCATTCGCCATATGCACATGGGCCTTAATGGGCCAAAACGTATTGGAGAGGTCGGTTGGAGTGCATCACGCGAAAGAGGAGCAGACTGGGCCCAATAGCTGACCGACCGGCCTAGGAGGGAGACTGACCGGTCTGCCTCTATGGCAGGTGGGCCTCGCCTTCTGTGGGTCGCCTTCTCATGTCTTCTGGAATGTTCTGGAATGTTCTAGAATCTTCCAAGTCGTATCCATCGAGGACTCTCGCTCCGGGACTCCAAATATAGCAAATCATATGTCCGTTTCGATCGTCTCGACGAGTTCTTCGCAATGGTGCGCTCTGTTTCATCACTTGAGATACTTTTATATGGTAAAAACATGGATGTCCTACAAAACAAGTGAGAGCACCAAAACTCGTGGAACTTGTTAGTTTCAAACCCTACAACTATGCTTTGTGATTCATTTAGTGTCATTTCATGCAATAGTTGATGGTTAATTATGAGCATTAGTGAGCGTCAACAATGGCCAGGATGATGCTCGATGAGCATAGGACTCCTAGGCGATATTGGGTCGAAGCTATGAGCACTGCATGCTATATTTTCAATCGCATTTTTCTCCGAGCTTTCTTAAAAAACACCTCTTATGAGTTGCGTTTTGGAAAACAACCCAAGGTGAGTTATTTAGTGTTTTTGGTTGCCATTGTTTATACTCAAGAAAGGCAACCTGGACAAATTTGAGTCTCGTTCTTCTGACGGTGTTTCTTGGGTTATGGCACTCATACTAGTGCATATCTTGTACTTAACCATGATACTAACCGAGTCTTGGAGACATCTAATGTCACCTTCGACGAGACCATGGTTTGTCATTCTTCTCGTTTTGAGCGTGCAGGTGATCATGAAGTTGGTGAGCCTCTTTTTGATGACAAGACGAGGGTGCTGAAGGGATGGATGATCTAGCACCACCTCCACCGGCTATGCCGCAAGCGTCGGCTTCTACTACGATGACTCACGGCCCAACCCCTCTTCATCGACTACTTGGGGGCCGTGGGATCCGCCACCTCAAGCGGTACCTTTTGTACCCGAGGAGGCGCCAACTGCTGTTGAGGGGGAGATTTCCTCAGCTCAGGAGGCGCCACGACACATCCAGCGCCAACACCCGCCTCAACAGATGATCGGCAGCATCGGCGAACGTGTCACTCGGTCAAGGTCACAACAAATCTCTCACTTTGCTCATTCTGCATTTGTTGCTGATTTTGAACCCCGAGATGTTGGACATGCTTTATCTGATCCGGATTGGGTCAATGCCATGCATGAGGAGTTAGAAAATTTTGAGAGAAATCGGGTTTGAGTTTTGGTTCCTCTTCCTCCTGAGTGTCACCCTATTGGTACAAAATGGGTTTTCAAAAACAAACAAGGAGAGGATGGCCATGTTGTGAGAAACAAGGCTAGACTTGTAGCCAGGGGTATAGTCAGAAGGAGGGGATAGACTATGAGGAGACTTTTGCTCTTGTAGCTCGTTTGGAGGCAATTAGGATACTCTTGGCCTTTGCTGCATCCAAAGGGTTTAAACTTTTTCAAATGGATGTCAAGAGTGCCTTCCTAAACTGCTACATAGAAGAAGAGGTGTATGTGAAACAACCCCCCGGTTTCGAAAATCCCAAGTTTCCAAACCATGTTTTTAAACTTCACAAAGCTTTGTATGGTTTGAAACAAGCCCCTTGAGCCTGGTATGATAGGTTGAAAACCTTTTTGCTTGCTAAGGGTTTTAAAATTGGATGTGTGGATAAAACAATTTTTCTCCTCAAGCAAGGAAATGACACTCTCTTGGTCCAGATTTATGTGGATGATATCATTTTCGGTGGTTCTTCTCGCGCTTTGGTTGCCAAGTTTGCAGATACAATGAGCAGGGAATTTGAGATGAGCATGATGGGCGAGTTGACGTTTTTCCTCGGGTTGCAAATCAAGCAATCCCGAGAGGGTACGTTCATGCACTAGGGCAAGTATACCAAGGACATCCTCAAGAAGTTCGATATGGGTGAGGCCAAGCCTCATCCAACACCCATATCGACAACGACGGCCCTGGATGTGGATGTGGATGGAGAAGCTGTGGACCAGAAGGAGTACCGGAGTACGATCGGGTCGCTGCTGTACCTGATAGCGACACGCCCGAACATTCAGTTCGCGGTGTGTCTTTGCGCGCGATTTCAGTCGTCGCCGCGCACCTCTCACCGTCAGGCGGTCAAGCGCATTACGAGGTACTTATGCTTCACTCCAGAATTTGGGATTTGGTATTCTGCTTCGTCCACCCTCTCTCTTTGCGGTTATTCTGATGCCGATTTTGCTGGTTGCCAAATTGATCGCAAGTCCACTTCTGGGACTTGTCAATTTATTGGTTCTTCTCTTGTATCTTGGTCTTCTCGCAAGCAGTCTAGTGTCGCCAGTCTACCACAGAGGCTGAGTATGTTGCTGCGGCTAGCTGTTGTTCCTAGTTGCTTTGGATGATGGCCACTTTGCGTGATTTGGTCTGAGTTTTTCTCGCGTACCTTTGCTTTGTGACAGCACGAGTGCTATTAGCGTTGCTAAGAACCCCGTGCTGCATTCTAAGACTAAACACATTGATGTGCGCTTTCATTTTGTGCGAGACCACTATGAGAAGGGTGATATCGACCATCGCCATGACGATACTCATCATCAGTTGGCAGATATTTTCACCAAGCCTTTGGACCAATCAACTTTTGCTAGGTTGCGAGGTAAGCTTGGTGTGTGTTTCCCTTTTAGATGGGGGAAAGATTTTGTCTATTGTATCATAGACTGACTCTCTTCTTTCATTTTGTTTTCGTTTTAGGAAGGTTGGTCTTTGCATTTCATCATGCATCTTTACTTTCTGAGCTTCATGTATATAATATTAGAATGAGATTATGCTCTATCTATTATGCTTCGATGCTATATGATGATGCCTGTAGCTTATGCTCTTTCTGATCACTGATACATGTTGTGAGCTGAGCTATTTTATGAATGGTGAATTTGCTTAATGAACATAAAACTTAAAAATTGTTCACCATTGAGATATGCAACTAGCATGTATAGAATGTGTCGAAATCACTTGTGCTTTTCATATAAGCTAGGTTGCTATGTCTCTAGTTCTGAGTCATTCACTTGCTTGGTATGTTCATATTCTGTCACAAAATTGAACCAAGTTAAGTGAATTGGAAAGATCGAGATGGGATTGCTTGTCAACACATCACGGTATCAAGACTGTTTCTCATTGCACTTTTGCATTAAACTTGAGTCATGTAGTGTATGACCGAAACCGGCGCTTTAAGCTTCTAATTGCTTCTACATAGGCTTAGCTCGGTTGAAAAGTTAGGCAATGACAAGCCTTCAACCTCTCACAATCACATGCTGAATTTTGAGCTTGTGTAATTTCACCGCTGCAACTCCGATTAAAATTTGAAACCACAAGTCTTTGTTCATTCTGTAGCATGATGATTGAACTTTGCTAGGGGTAGTTTACCTTGTATACATGATTAGCACTAGTCTGACTTCCTATCTATACATGTTCAGTTCTATTTTTATGGTGAACATCCTTTTCTGAATGGCTAAAATTGCTCACTTTGCTTATCTGTTCATATTTCGTATCTGGTGATCAGTTTGAGCCTTTGTTGGCATGTATGCTTCTTGTTGAGTCATTGGAGTTATACTATGTAGACAATCTTTTCATTCTCTAGACTATATTCTGAAGCTGCTAACTTGCATTTTTTACTCATTTGCATTTGGAAGGGAGAAGCTTGCCTGATAGTGCATTATCAACTAAGGGGGAGAAATTTGTCAAATCATGTGCACTATTGGAGGGGGAGTTTGCTCGGGTTTTGTCTGATGAATTGTCAATTGGTTCAAAGCATTTTTGCAATTGGTTCGGAGCATTTTGGTAGCTAGTTATGTTGAGCCTTTGCCTCTTTCTTGAGGGACTAGCGACTTTGCCAGTATGCTCTCCCATTTGATATTGAGCTCTTATGCTTTTCAGTTGGCTTCCCTTCAGTTGGTGTCGAGTTCTCTCGCTAGCGGGTGTTGAGCCCGTTCTGCCTCTTCTTGAGGGCAAGTTCTATCTTGCTTGACTGTCAACTGATTTTTCAATTAGTGTCGAGCTTTCCTGATAGCGGTGTTGAGCCTGTTCTACCTCTTCTTGAGGGCTAGCTTTGCTTTGCTTGCTTGCGTCGAGCCGTTGCCCATGTCTTTGGGAACCAAGTTGTTTTACTCTCTCACTTGACCTTCTTCTGGCTTTGATATGCTTTTGGGTCATTTGGACGAGTTCTTTACTTCTCCTTTTTCCTTCTTCTTCTACTTCATTATGATTTGTGTTGGTAGTTGACAATGCATTCATCAAGGGGGAGATTGCGGATACATGGGTGTATGCCGAGTCTCGAGTGATGAGTGATTGTCAACTGGTTTGATGCGCATGTTCTTTGGCTTGTGTTGTGCAGGTGTCGAGCACGGATACAATGATCAAAGGCAAGGTGAAGGTCAAGTAGAGACGTGTCGTGCCGATGGACCGGGAGCGGTGAAGGGCGGACGTGAGGCTTGGACTGAGGGACCGGTGGCCTGAGGATCAGCTGTGGTGGCTGGCAGACTGGGACAACGACGAGCGAAGACTTGTGGGGCACAGTGTTGCTCGGGTCGAGGACCTGGGGACATGTGTCGGTGGACAGAGTCCACGGGTGGTGCATCCCCTCTACGGCTCGGTTTGGTGGTTGGGCCACAGAAAAACCACCGGTGGACGGTTTCCAGGTTTGGGCCACAAAACCTGGGTGCTACGGGTTTGCCGAGTTTGGGCCACAAAAACGGGCTGAGGACGGTTTCCAGGTTTGGGCCTCAAAACCTGGGCTCTGGCGGGTTTCTGAGTTTGGGCCACAAAACTCAGG
This sequence comes from Coix lacryma-jobi var. lacryma-jobi, assembly GCA_009763385.1. Lineage (NCBI taxonomy): Eukaryota > Viridiplantae > Streptophyta > Magnoliopsida > Poales > Poaceae > Coix > Coix lacryma-jobi. The sequence continues at coordinate 69,507,328 of CM019828.1, forward strand.
CGATGGACGGCTGGTTTCCTGGTTTGGGCCTCAAAACTGGGTTTGGTCGTGAAGGCTGGTTTCCCAGTTGGGCCACAAAACCGGGGGTGAAGTCCGGGAAAAGGACGAGCGGAGCGGTAGGCGGCACGTGGCGGCAATCGGTGAGGTTGCGTCGAGGCAACGCTACCAGTTGTGCGGGCGTGGCCGTCGGATCACCACCTACCATAAGTTCGTCCAGAATAACCTTAGGGTTTAGCTGGTTCGCTCTGTAATTAGTTAGGGGTAGAGTGGGAACTAGAATTAGGATAAGATGAGGGAGACACCCACCTCCCATCTTATCTCAGTCATTTGCTCTTTGCCTTCTAGGTTTTCCTGCTCTCCAATCCCTTGCTGTAGCAACTGAGATCCGCAGAGAACCAACCTCTGTGTACTTGAGATTTTGAGGAAGTGAGACCGTAATCTCACTGTTGTAGCGTGTTCTAGCCACACGGTTGCAGATCGATGTCTTGATTTGTGTTTTTGCGGATACATGGTGTATGCCGAGTCTCTGAGTGATGAGTGATTGTCAACTGGGATAATGCACATGTTCTTTGGCTTGTGTTGTGTAGGTGTTGAGCACAGAGACAGTGATCGAGGGCAAGGTGAAGGTCAAGTAGAGACGTGCCGTGCCAACGGACCGGGAGCAGTGAAGGGTGGACGTGAGGCTTGGACTGAGGGACCGGTGGCCAGGATCAGCTGTGGTGCTGGGCTGCAGCCTGGGACAGCGACGAGCGAAGACTTTGGGGCATGGTGTTGCCTGGGTCGAGGACCTGGGGACACGTGTCGGTGGACGGGGTGCAAGGGCGGTGCATCCCCTCTACAGCTTCGGTTTGGTGGTAGAGCCAGAGAAAAACATCGGGTGGACGGTTTCCAGGTTTGGGCCTCAAACCTGGGCGTGATGGTTTCCGAGTTTGGCCACAAAACTCGGGCTGAGGACGGTTTTCAGGTTTGGGCCTCAAAACCTAGGTGCTGCGGGTTTGCTGAGTTTGGGCCACAAACTCAGGCGACGGTGGGCCGGTTTTCCCGGTTTGGGCCTCAAAACCGAGGGTTGGCTGTGAAGGCTGGTTTCCCAGTTTGGCCACAAAACCGAGGGTGCGAGTCCAGGAAAAGGACGCAGAGCGGTGGTGGGCACATGGCGGCAATCGGGAGGTTGCGTCGAGGCAACGCTACGAGTTGTGCGAGCGTGGCCGTCGGATCCACCTACCATCGAGTTGGTCCAGAATAACCTTAGGGTTTAGCTGGTTCGCTCTGTAAGTAGTTAGGGGTAGAGGTAGAGTGGAATTAGGAATAGTAGAATTAGGATAAGTAGGGGGAGACACCCACCTCCCCATCTATCTCAGTCATTTGCTCTTTGCTTCTAGGGTTTCCTGCTCTCCCAATCCCCTATTGTAGCTAGCTGAGATCCGCGGAGAACCATACCTCTGTGTACTGGAGATTTTGAGGAAGTGAGGCCGTAACCTCACTGTTGTAGCGTGTGGTAGCCACACGATTGCAGATCGATGTGTGATTCGTGTTTTGGTTCGTGTTCTTCGCGTTCTTCGTTTCCTCGCATTTTCCCGTCACTCGATCTCCCTCTCTAGTGCGTCTTTGCGAAATCCGTTTGAATCAACTTGTTCTTTACAGTGAGGAGATCATTTCCACCGAAGGAATTCATCTAACTCCTCACGAACAAGTAGATCGAGTTGATTTCATTTTCGTGGCGCTTTTTTGTTCATACTCCTCCCCTTTCGATTTCCCGGTGATTGAATCGATTTGAGCGGATGATTTCTTGGGGATAGTCTCCTACTACCTCGTGATCATCCTCTCCAAGTTTGGGAACGTGGGATTGTGAGTTGATTCGATTTTGGGAGGATTTGGGAGAAGGGTGACCAAAATCGCCCTCTCTGCAAGTCGCGGACAGTCCGCGCCTGGGACTGCGGACAGTCCGGGCATCGGGGGTGAGCTAGTTCAGTAGCTGCGTACAGTCCGCCGTTGATTTTCGCGGACAGTCCGAGAGTCGACTAGGGACGTTCAACAACCTTGCAGTTTTGTCCATTTGGCCGGCAGACAGTCCGAGCTTCTGTGGCGGACAGTCCACAGTAAGCCCGGGGAGTCCGGGACCGTACCCGCGGACAGTCCGGGAACTCGCAGACTAGTGCTTTTCAGTGCATTTGGTCTCCCGGCTTTTCCGCTTGGTTTCCAGACTTCTCGTTTGGCCTCGTAGTTGACCAAGAAACCTCTCTAGGTATCTTTGCTACTTGTTAGCATCGATATTTGGGGATTTCTCACGTAGCCGTCTATCTACGTTCGAGACTTGGTTTTTGAGCGTCAAACTTGTGCCGGTACCTTTGCCATTCGGTTTGCTATCGCTTTGTGGTGCCTCACTATGATCCTAGGGATCATCCACCCTCTTTCAAGGTCGTGGGCATCATGGTTCGATCGAAGCTTTCAGGGGTTGATTTTGGGAACAATAGGTCAAAGTTTCGAGAGAAATTTTTGAGCTTCCATTCACCCCCCCCCCCTCTGGTCGCCTTGCTATTGCATTCTCGGTCCTTCAATTGGTAACGGAGTGGTTAAGGATCTTCCACCTTAGCCGGTTCCAGATCAACAGAAGGCGACATGGATCGCGCGTGGGCAAACCGCCGTTTTTCAATGGGACGAACTATGTGTATTAGAAGATACGCATGTCGGCCTATCTGCAGAGTTTGCGTGCTTCCATTTGGGATATTTGCAACTCTGCCGATTACGTTGTCTTGGCTGCTCGTGTGACTCAGCATCAGATCGATGAGCACGATGCCAATAGCCGAGCACGTAATGCTCTTTTCTCATGTTTGAGCATGAGTGAGTTTGATCGAGTTTCTCAACTCGCTACGGCTCGGGAGATTTGGGCTACCCTCATGCGCTTCCATGAGGAACCTCTCAAGTCAAAACCCGTCTCTATGAGTCGTTCAAGCGAGAGTATGAGAACTTTTGACATATGCCTAGCGAGAGCATAGAAAGTTTATTCGCTCGCTTTCAGGTGATTGTCAACAGGATGAGGGCTAACAAGGAGTTGTTGCCTTTCGACGATCATGAGAGGGCTTTGAAGCTTTTGCATACTCTTGATCGGTCGGTGTGGGATTCCAAGGTTCAAGCGATCATCGAATCACCTAACTATGAGACCCTCACGTGCGATGAGCTTTTCAGTAAGCTCAAGTCCAGTGAGATCGATGCCATGGCGAGGGCTTCTTATGAAAATCCTTCTGGCCTGCAATGGCTTTGCTTTCTGGCTCTTCTGCTAACCCCTCTGGAGGCTTTGCTTTGCACTCCTTCTTTCTGTCACAGAGGAGCAGTTGAAGTCCTTGGGAGACGACGAGTTGGCTTTGCTTGCCAACCGGTTCTCGCGGTTCCACAACAACCTCATGAACCGTCGCCGCGGAGGAGACGCTCGGGCTGTTTCGACTGCGGCGACCCCGACCACTTCATCGCCAACTGTCCCAAGAAGATCAAGCATTCTGGGAAGGGTGATCATGGGCACAAGTATGACTCTGGCAAGCGCAAGGAGAAGTACGTCCCCACAAAGCACAAGCGGAAGGGCGGCTTCAACAAGGAGTACATCAAGACCAAGTATTGGAGAAGGCCCAGGCTGAGCAGCGTGCTTTCTTTGCCACGCTCAGCGACATCGACGACTCGGATGACGACTCCGCTTCCTCAAGTGACGACGAGTCTGAGAAGAAGAAGAGGATCGAGGACAAGCTCAACGGCCTCTGCTTCTTCGCCGACGACGAGGGCTTCTGTACCATGGCCCTCGGGAAGGAGGTCGGCGGTGACACTCCTCGGGACGACGACGACGACGACACCTCCCAGGTATCTCTGACCCCCGATGAGCTGTCTGCTGAGGTCGAGAAGCTTACTGCCACCTTGCTTAGTCAGGACAAGCTGCTTAGGCGTGCTGCTAGAGAGCGCAAGGAGTTTAGGCAGAAGTGGGAGGACACGGTTAGGGAGTGAGTTTGCCAAGTTCACTGTGGTCATGTCTGAGGATGCCGAGTGCGAGATGTGCACCACGCACATTACTGACCTTCTCACCTTGAGAGGTAAGTATGCTGCGTTGGTTGGAGAGGTGGATGAGCTCCGGGCTAGACCCATGTTGTTGGGTGCGTGCAAGACTTTCCTGTCTTGCAAACTGAGTTGGCAGAGAAGAATGCCAAGATTGAGTCTCTTGAGAGGCCAGCTCGCGTAGCACTTGTGCGGCTAGGTGCGCTTTGTGCGAAGGTTTGGAGATGGAGATAGCCAATGTGAAGCATGACAAGATGCAAACCGAGGAGGAAACACATACCTTCAGACCATCTTGTCATGGTGTTTGTTGTGAGCCGCAGCCCGGGATGATGATCTCCCAATTCAAGCGAGCTGCTGGAGGTCCTGGTGTAGGTTTTGCTCCGGGTGTTGATCTTTCTGCTTTTGGGAAGATTGGAGAGTCGAGTGGTCTGAACCCATGTGAGAAGCCCAACTCCACTACTACTCCCAAACTTACCAAGCTTCCACCAAAAGAGCCTCTCAATCCTAACACCAAGGATGGGGTATTTGAGAACCTCCACGAGCTCAACCAAAAACCAAGTGTGGCATCCAAAGCCCAACCACCTGAAGAACAAGCTGGACACAATGCCACCCATCCAGGAGGAGCTTATGGCATAGAAGGGCAAAGTGATCCACTCCCACCATCGTGAGTACCAACAACCCCCTTTGAGAGCGGTGAGGTACCATTGTGAGCACTATGGCAGAGATGGACACTTGAGTGAGTTTTGCTTTCGGCGCATGTACCATCCTTTCCATGATGTACATGTGCCGAATGTTCATAGGAGAGCTCCGAGGAGAGCTGCTAGGCCTAGAGGTGCAGTGCCTCAAGGTCCTAGGCGTCAGGGAGGTCATGCCCGGCGGGAGCCTGCAGTCGTAGGCTATGGACCCCGTGGCGGTGGCTTTGTAGTTGAGCGTTTTCCCCCACCGCATTTTGAGTATCGCGGTGAGCGCTCTTTCCCTAGCGGACCACGTTTCCTCAGCGTGGTGATCGCTCTTCTCGTAGACGTGCTAGGAATGGTTTTTCTGCTAACCGTTCTTTTGAGCAGTCGGCCCAACACTGGTTTTCCCTTACTTCCCTAACCCCAGTGTTGGACCGTATGCTCACCCTATGTCTTTTTATTGATGTAGGTAAAACGATTGGAGAATGTTTGGTTGGTGGACTCTAGTTGCTCGAGGCACATGACCAGAAACGCCAAGTGGTTCTCCAGTCTTAGTCCAGTCGCCGGAAAGGAGTATATCACCTTCGGCGACAATAGCAAAGGTAATGTGTTGTCTCGTGGGTCGATGCGAGTTATTGAGAACTTTGTGTTGCACGATGTTGCTCTTGTTTCTAACTTGCATTTTAACCTTCTTTCTATTTCGCAACTTTTCGATGATGACTATGAGATTCGTTTTAAACCAAATCTCAGTCGTATTTTGGATCCTCAGGGCAATCTTGTGTGTTTGATTTCGCCCTTTGGAAAGTCTTTCGTGCGAATTTCTCGGAGTCTTTTGGCATTTCCCGCTGTCTTGTGGCTGGACCTTCCTCCTCTGATCTTTGGAAGTGGCATAGGAGACTTGGACATTTGAGCTTCGACTTGCTTGCAAGGCTTAGTTCACATGGCCTAATCCGAGGATTGCCCAAGTTATCCATGGAGAAGGATCTTGTTTGCCACTCTTGTAGACATGGAAAGATAGTTGCCGCTCCCCACCATCCAGTGACTCAGGTCATGACCAAGCGCCCTGGAGAGCTTTTGCACATGGACCTTGTTGGTCCGGCTCGGGTGAGCTCAGTTGGGGGGAAGTGGTATGTGCTTGTTGTTGTTGATGACTTTTTGAGATATTCGTGGGTCTTCTTTTTGTCTAAGAAGACCGAGACTTTCTCCTTTGCTCGCAATCTGATTTTGCGTCTTCAGAACGAGTTCCCTTTCAACTCAATGCGAGCTATTAGGAGTGATAATGGTTCCGAATTCAAGAATTCGGACATTGAGAAGTTTTGTAACTCTTTGGGTTTAGAGCATCAGTTTTCTTCCCCCTACACACCGCCACAGCTTGGTGTTGTAGAGAGGAAGAATCGGACCCTTGTAGAGATGGCCAGGACGATGCTCGATGAGCATAGGACCCTAGGCGATATTGGGCCGAAGCCATGAGCACTGCATGCTACATTCCAATCGCATTTTTCTCCGAGCTTTCTTGAAAAAGACTTCTTATGAGTTGCGCTTTGGAAACTGCCCAAGGTGAGTAATTTCGAGTGTTTTTGGTTGCCATTGTTTTATACTCAAAAAGGGCAACTCGGACAAGTTTGAGTCTTGTTCTTCTGACGGTGTGTTTTTGGGTTGTGGCACTCACACTCGAGCTTATCGTGTACTTAACCTTGACACTAACCGAGTCATGGAGACATCAGATGTCACCTTCGACGAGACCATGGTTTGTCCTTCTTCTCATTTTGAGCGTGCAGGTTATCATGAGGTTGGTGAGCCTCTTTTGATGACGAGGATGAGGGTTGAAGGTATGGATGACCAGCACCCCCTCCATGCTGTGCGCAAAGAGCGGCTTCTACTTCGACTCACGACCCCGACACTTCTTCTTCCTGGGGGCCGTGGGATCCGCCACCCCGAGCGGTACCTTTTGTACCCGGGAGGCACCAGCTGCTGTTGAGGGGGAGATCACTTCTGCACGGGAGGCGCCACGACACATCCAGCGCCAACACCCCCTCAGCAGATGATCGGCAACATTGACGAACGTGTCACTCGGTCCAGGTCTCAAATCTCTCACTTTGCTCATTCTGCTTTTGTTGCTGATTTTGAGCCCCAAGATGTTGGACATGCTTATCTGATCCAGATTGGGTCAATGCCATGCATGAGGAGTTAGAAAATTTTGAAAGAAATTGGTTTGGGTTTTGGTTCCTTTCCTCCTGATTGTCATCCTATTGGGACAAAATGGGTCTTCAAAAACAAACAGGAGAGATGGCCATGTTGTGAGAAACAAGGACCGATAGGTGCCCAGGGGTATAGTCAGAAGGAGGGGATAGACTATGAGAGAGTTTTGCTCCTGCAGCTCGTTGGAGGCAATTAGGATACTCTTGGCTTTTGCTGCATCCAAAGGTAATTACTATTTTTTCAATTTTAGAGGCATCTATCAAGGCTGACCTAAGATCAAACTTTTCAAATGGATGTCAAGAGTGCCTCTTAAACGGCTACATAGAAGAGGAGCTATGTGAGACAACCCCCCGGTTTCGAAAATCCCAAGTTTCCAAACCATGTTTTTAAAATCACAAAGCATTGTATGTGTTTGAAACAAGCCCTAGAGCCTGGTATGATAGGTTGAAAACCTTTTTGCTTGCTAAGGGTTTAAAATTTGATGTGAGGATAAAACGCTTTTTCTCCTCAAGCAAGGCACTGATTCACTCTTGGTCCAGATTTACGTGGATGATATCATTTTCGGTGGTTCTTCTCATGCTTTGGTTGCCAAGTTTGCAGACACTATGAGCAGGAGTTTGAGATGAGCATGATGGGTGAGTTGACGTGTTTCTCGTTGTTGCAAATCAAGCAATCCCGAGAGGGGACGTTCATGCACCAGGGCAAGTACACCAAGGACATCCTGAAGAAGTTAGACATGGGTGAGGCCAAGCCTCTTCCAACACCCATGCCGACCACGGACGCCTGGATGCGGATGTGGATGGAGAAGCGTGGACCAGAAGAGAGTACCGGAGCATGATCGAGTCGCTGCTCTACCTGACGGCGACACGCCCGGACATTCAGTTCGCGGTGTGTCTGTGCTTTGCGATTTCAGTCGTCGCCGCGCACTTCACACGTCAGGCGGTAAGCGCATAACGAGGGTACTTATCCTTCACTCCAGAATTTGGGATTTGTATTCTGCTTCCTCCACCCTCTCCTTTGCGATTATTCCGATGCCGATTTTGCTGGTTGCCGTATTGATCGCAAGTCCACTTCTGGGACTTGCTAGTTTATTGGTTCTTCTCTTGTATCGTGGTCTTCTCGCAAGCAGTCTAGTGTCGCCCAGTCTACCACGGAGGCTGAGTATGTTGTGCTGCGGCTAGCTGTTGTTCCAGTTACTCTGGATGATGGCCACTTTGCGTGATTTGGTCTGAGCTTTTCTCGTGTTCCATTGCTTTGTGACAGCACGAGTGTATTAGCGTTGCTAAGAACCCCGTGCTGCACTCGAATACCAAACACATTGATGTGCGCTTTCATTTTCTGCGAGACCACTATGAGAAGGGTGATATCGACCTTCGCCATGTCGATACTCATCATCAGTTGGCTAATATTTTCACCAAGCCTTTGGAACCAATCAACTTTTGCTAGGTTGAGAGGTGAGCTTGGTGTGTGTTTCCCTTTTAGATGGGGGAAAAATTTTGGATCTTGTATCATAAACTGACTTTTGTTCTCTTCTTTCTTCAATTAGTATCTTTTCGTGCTAGATCTTTTTCTGCATTTCATTTTGCATACGTTTTACATTCTGAGCTTCATGGATATATTCGTTAGAATGTAATTATGCTCTGTGTAGTGTATGTTCTGATGCTTTAGTTGATGCTTGTAGCTTATGCTCCTTCTGATCACTAATATATGCTATGAGCTGAGCTATTTTAAATGGTGAATGTTTAATGAACTTCAAATCTGAAAATGTTCACCATCGAGATGTGCATCTAGCATGTGTAGAAGTGTTGAAATCACATGTGCTTCCCATATATGCTAGGTTGCTATGTCTCTAGTTCTGAGTCTATCACTTGCTGGTCTGTTCATATTCTGTTTTAAATTTGAACCAAGTTAAGTGAAAGAAAGATCGAGATGGGTTTGCTTGTCAACACATCACAGTTTCGAGACTGTTTCTCATTGCACTTGAGTTAAACTTGAGCTGTGTAGTGTATGACCCAAACTGTTGCTTTAAGCTTCTGATTGCTTTGCATAGGCTTCGCACAGTTGAAAAGTTAGGAAGACAAGCTTTCAACCTCTCGTAATCACATGCTAAAAACTTGAACTTGTGTAATTCAACGCTGCAACTCCGATAAAATCTGGATACACAAGTCTATGTTTCATTCTATAGCATGTTGATGAACTTTGCTAGGGGTAGTTCACCTTGTATACATGTTTAGCACTTGTTTGACTTCCTGTCTATACATGTCTAGTGTATTTTGATGGTGACTCCTTTTTGGCTAAAATGCTCTCACCTTGCTCATATGTTCATATTTATTTGGTGATCAGTTTGAGCCTTTGCTAGCATGTGTGCTTCAGTTGGTCATTGGACTTATACTGTGTAGAGCATCTTGCATTCTCTTGACTTATTTCTGAAGCTCCTAATTCATTGACTCATATGCATTTTGGAAGGGGGAGAATTTCTCTTGTTGGCACTTTTGATGGTGCATTTCTGAGGGGGGAGAAAATTGCTTTCGGTTCATTATGCTTGATGGTGCATTTTCAACTAAGGGAGAGAATTTGCAAATCATATGCTTCCTGAGTCCAACTAAGGGGGAGTGTTTTAGTTGTGTGCACTATTCGAAGGGGAGGTGACCGTAAAGTTTTGGTTTGGAGCTTTCTCTGCTAGTTGTGTTGAGCCTCTGGCCTCTATCTTGAGGGACTAGCATTTTGCTTCGTTTTTCAAATTGGTATTTGCTAGCGGTGTTGAGCCTGTTTCTACCTCTTCTTGAGGGCTAGTTTTGTTTTGCTTGATGTCAGTTGATTTTCCAATTGGGTCGTGTTTTCCTGCTAGCGGTGTGAGCCTGTTCTACCTCTTCTTGAGGGCTAGTTTTTGCTTTGCTTGGTTGCGTCGAGCCGTTGCCCATGTCTTTGGGAACCAAGTTGTTCTGCTCTTTCCACTTGACCTTCTTCAGCTTGCTATGCTTTGGGTCATTTGGTCAGTTGTTTTTTCTCTCTCTTCCTTCTTCCTTCTTTCTATCATGATTTGTGTTGGTAGTTGACAATGCACTCATCAAGGGGGAGGGAGATGCGGATACATGGGTGTATGCCGAGTCTCTGAGTGATGAGTGATTGTCAACTGGGATAATGCGCATGTTCTTTGGCTTGTGTTGTGCAGGTGTCGAGCACAGAGACAGTGATCGAGGGCAAGGTGAAGGTCAAGTAGAGACGTGCCGTGCCGACAGACCGGGAGCGGTGAAGGGCGGACGTGAGGCTTGGACTGAGGGACCGGTGGCCTTAAGATCAGCTGTGGTGGCTGGCAGCCTAGGACAGCGACGAGCGAAGACTTGTGGGGCACGGTGTTGCCTGGGTCGAGGACCTAGGGACACGTGTCGGTGGACGGGGTGCACGGGCGGTGCATCCCCTCTACAGCTTCGGTTTGGTGGTAGAGCCGAGAAAAACCATCGGGTGGACGGTTTCCAGGTTTGGGCCTCAAACCTGGGCGTGGATGGTTTCCGAGTTTGGCCACAAAACTCGGGCTGAGGATGGTTTCCAGGTTGGGCCTCAAAACCTGGGTGCTGCGGGTTTGCTGAGTTTGGGCCACAAAACTCAGGCGACGGTGGGCTGGTTTTCCGGTTTGGGCCTCAAAAACCGGGGGTTGGCTGTGAAGGCTGGTTTCCCGGTTTGGGCCACAAAACCGGGGGTGCGACGTCCAGGAAAAGGAGCAGAGCGGGTGGCAGGGTGGTGGCGGCACGTGGCGGCAATCGGGAGGTTGCGTCGGGCAACGCTACGAGTTGTGCGGGCATGGCCGTCGGATCCACCTACCATCGAGTTGGTCCAGAATAACCTTAGAGTTTAGCTGGTTCGCTCTGTAAGTAGTTAGGGGTAGAGTGGGAATTAGGAATAGTTAGAATTAGGATAAGTAGGGGGAGACACCCACCTCCCCATCTATCTCAGTCATTTGCTCTTTGCTTCTAGGGTTTCCTGCTCTCCCAATCCCCGCTGCTGTAGCTAGCTGAGATCCGCAGAGAACCATACCTCTGTGTACTGGAGATTTTGAGGAAGTGAGGCTGTAACCTCACTGTTGTCGCATGTGGTAGCCACACGGTTGCAGATCAGATCGATGTGTTGATTCGTGTTTTGGTTCGTGTTCTTCGCGTTCTTCGTTTCCTCGCATTTTCCCATCACTCGATCTCCCTCTCTAGTGCGTCTTTGTGAAATCCGTTTGAATCAACTTGTTCTTTACAGTGAGGAAATCATTTCCATCGAAGGAATTCATCTAACTCCTCACAAACAAGTAGATCGAGTTGATTTCGTTTTCGTGGCACTTTTTTGTTCATACTCCTCTCCTTTCGATTTCCCGGTGATTGAATCGATTTGAGCGGATGATTTCTTGGGGATAGTCTCCTAACTACCTTGTGATCATCCTCTCCAAGTTTGGGAACATGGGATTGTGAGCTGATTCGATTTTGGGAGGATTTGGGAGAAGGGCAACCAAAATCGCCCTCTCTGCAAGGTCGCGGACAGTCCGCGCCTGGGGACCGCGGACAGTCCGGGCATCGCGGGTGAGCCAGATTAGTAGCTGCGTTCCTCGGCTGCCCTGTCGATTTTTGACCGGCGGACAGTCCGCCGTTGATTTTCGTGGACAGTCCAGGAGTCGACCAGGGACGTTCAGCAACCTTGCTGTTTTGTCCATTGGGCCGGCGGACAGTTCGAGCTTCTGTCGTGGACAGTCCGCAGTAAGCCCGGACAGTCCGGGACCGTACCCGCGGACAGTCCGGGAACTCGCAGACTAGTGTTTTCAGTGCATTTGGTCTCCCGGCTTTTCCGCTTGGTTTCCGGACTTCTCGTTGGCCTCGTAGTTGACCAAGAAACCTCTCTAGGTATCTTTGCTACTTGTTAGCATCAGTATTTGGGGATTTCTCAATGTAGCCGTCTATCTACGTTCGAGACTTGGTTTTTGAGGGTCAAATGTGCGGCGGAAACTTTGCCGTTCGTTTTGCTATCGCTTTGTGGTGCCTCACTGTGATCCTAGGTATCATCCACCCTATTTCAAGGGTCGTGGGCATCACGGTTTCGATCGAAGCTTTCGGGGGTTGATTTTGGGAACAATAGGTCAAAGTTTCGAGAGAAATTTTTGAGCTCCCATTCACCCCCCCCCCTCTGGTCGCCTTGCTATTGCATTCTCGGTCCTTCAGTTTTGACTTTGTAAGAACACAAGGTTGATATGTGCCCTGTGGTTCCCTTCCTGAGCGATGAGTGATCGATCAACGGGCAACATGTCTATTGGCTTTGTTGATGTGCAGGTGCAGAGCTCGGGCAGTGGTCGAAGGTGAGGTGGTGAAGGTCAAGTAGGGACGTGCCATGCCGACGGACGGGAGCGGTGAAGGGCGGACGTGGAGCTGGGACCGACGGACCGGGAGACCTGAGGACCAGCTGTGGTAGCTAGCACGTGGCGTTGACAAGCAAGAGCACTTGGAGATGTGCGGTGCATCGGCCGAGTCGGGAGGAAGGTGATGGCGTCGTGACACTGGCAGGAGGGCGAGAAGGATGGCGAATGCACTGTGCCCGACGTGGGAGCTGGACATGCTCCGGCATCGGTGCTGGAACTCGAGGTGTGCGAACCAAATCCCGTCTATGGCACGGGTTCGGTAGCTGAGCCTCAAAAAGCTACCCTCGACGGTTTCCGAGTTTGGGCCTCAAAACTCGGGGTGGCCGGTTTCCGAGTTGGGCCTCAAAACTCGGCGTGGATGGTTTCCAGGTTTGGGCCTCAAAACCTGGGTGCACGGGTTTCTAAGTTTGGGTCTCAAAACTCAGCCGGAGGACAGGTTTCTCGGTTTCCGCCTCAAAACCGGGGGAAGGCCCTGGTTTCCCGGTTTTGGCCTCAAAACCGGGGGGGAGGTCCGAAAAAAGGACGGTCGACGCGTGGCGGCGTGGAGAGGCTGGCGCGGTGGCGTAGGTATCGCGAGGTAGGTGGGCGGCGGTCGGCAGGGCGGGACGTGGCGGCATCCTGAGGCTTGTGTCGAGGCGAAGCCAAGGATGAGAGGGGCGCGTGGCCGTCGGATCGTCAACAAGCAGAGTTGTACCGGGATACCCCTAGGGTTGGCCGCTTCGCTCTTGTATCTAGGAGTAGAAGGGGATTATTGTATTAGGCTATAAATAAGAGAGGCACCCCTCCTCCCTCCCTATCCTTGCAGTCATTTGTTCCTGAGCACTCTCTCTCTAGCCCCCGCTTAGGTTCTAATCATACCTCGCTGCAAGCGATCCGCAGAGACGGGAATCATACCTCTGTGTATTTGGATCTTTTGAAGAAACGAGACCGTATTCTCGTTGTCTCCTCGTGTGGAGGAATTTCGGCTGAAATCGAATTGATTCGCGTTTGTGTTTTTGTTCTTCACGTTTCGGTTTTTCATCTCCCAGAGATTTGCCTCGTTCTCCCTCTCCGCGAGATGATTTTCGATTCCACTTGAATCAATTCATTGATCGTGAGGTCCTTCTTTCCACCGAAGGATTTCTTCCCTAACCTCACGAATCCATAGATCGGGTCAATTTCGTGTTCGTTCTTCGTTCTTCCCCCTTTCACGGTGATCAACGAATTTCTCTTGATTGACATGGTTTGGTGCGATGATTTCTTTGGATTAGCACCCCAATACATAGAGGAACACCTTGGAGGAGTTTGATCGAAGTTATTTTCGATTTGGTTGAGATCAATTCGGATTTGGCTTTGAACCCGCACAACTTTGTGCTTTCTGGGTGTTGGCGGACAGTCCGCGCCCAGATGGCGGACAGTCCGCGCATCAGGTCTCGCCCAGGTCAGTCAGGCGCAGTCCCTTGACTGTTCACTGTCGAGTGAACGGCGGACAGTCCGCGGTACAAACCCACGGACAGTCCGGGACCTGTCCAGCAGACTTGCAGCTCGGTTTGATTTATGCGTTTTGGCCGGCGGACAGTCCGGGTCTCAGTCGCGGACAGTCCGGGCTTCAACGGCGGACAGTCCGGGACCCTGACCCTGGACAGTCCACGATTTTGCATCTTGTGCAGTTTTGCTCTGAGGCTTTGGCAGTTGGTTTTGGTGTTTCTCCGGGGGTTTCGCTGTACCACTAGGACATCTCCTAGGGTATCCACCTACTTGTAGGTCGAGAACTCTTTGGTCGTTCGAGTCTTAGCTTTTGGGGTGATTTTCTGAGACAAGGGCCATTCTATTCACGAGTTGAATTTGAGGCTCCCATTCCCCCCCCCCCTCTGGTCGCTAATCCGGTCCTTCAACTGGTATCGGAGCCGGTCAAGGGATCTACACTACCTTAATCAGTTTTGGATCCTAAGGGCGACATGGATCGAGAGAACGGCAAGGCTCTCTATTTTGATGGGACAAACTATCCCAATTGGAAGATTCGGATGCGTGCTTATATCAACAGCATCGGATCTTCTATTTGGGAGATATGTGAGAATGCTGAGTACGTAGTCCTTGCGACTCGTGTGGGTCAGATCTAGATTGACCAGCACGAGGCCAACTCCAAGGCTCGTAATGCTATTTTGGCCAGCATCGCCCTTCCTGAGTTCGAGTGTGTCTCTAAGCTTGAGACGACACGAGAGATCTGGGTGAAGCTTCAGAGCTATCACGAGGAGACCGCTCAGGTCAAGACCAGACTCTTTGAGACCTACAAGCGAGAGTACGAGAACTTTGTTCAGTTGGAGGGAGAGACGATTGACGCCATGTTCGCTCGTTTCCAAACGATTGTGAACAAGATGCGTGCCAATCGGGCTAACCTACCCTATGACGATCATGAGAGGGCTCTCAAGTTGCTATACACCCTAGATCGAAGGGTATGGGAGGTGAAGGTGTCGACCATCATAAAGTCTCCATCCTATGACACCCTCTCCGTGGACGAGCTGTTCAGCAAGCTCAAGTCCACCGAGATCGATCACCTGACTCAGGCCAAGCTGAAGAACCCATCTTCACATTCCATGGCTTTGGTCTCAGGCACGGGTGGATCAAGTTTCTTTGCTGACGCTTCATCTCCTCTATTTTCTTTGTCTTCTTTGCTTACAGTCACGGAGGAGCAGTTAGAGGCATTTGGAGACGACGAGCTCGCCCTCGTCATCACCCGGTTCTCGCGGTTTCACAACAACCGCCTGAATCACCGGCGTGGTGGCGCACGCGAGGGCTGCTACACGTGTGGTGATCTAGACCACTTCATGGCGAACTGCCCCAAGAATGACAAGAGCTTCCCCGGCAAGAACACAACCTGTAACACCCGGATTTCCGAAGAATTCCAAGTGACCACTATATGTTGTGCCCAGGAAGTCCACAAGACACATATAGCAACAAATATGGAATTTTCCCAAGGACAATGCTTTATTACATACCGAAACATATTTACAACAAGACTTACTTCTATTACAAAGCATAGCGGAAACTACTCTTCGTGACTCCAAACTCCACAGGGACGGTTGACTGAGGAAACACCCCGCCTAGAACTCTTGGAACATCTTCTGTAAATCTTCACTTGAATCCACCATCTGGTACCCATCCGGGATTTTTATGTGAACCAATGACAAGCATCAGCTCACCATGCTGAGCAAGTACAACTACGGGGATGCAAGGCTCAAAGGCTTGACTCGGTTAACTGCGGTTAGCATTTTATGTTGATCATATTTTATATTTATCTACATTACTAAGAATATGATCCCTGTTGTCCCAAAGTGTATGATCATCATTATGTTAAAAAGAGGTAACCAACTAACCACCACATACCCCAATGGACTGCTTAAAAGGATCCGAGCCGCTCGTATCCGTGAGCACGGCTGATATATCAGGTTTACACTCTGCAGGGTTGTACACTTTCACCTTAGGTCGTGTTCCCATATGCCGGGGAGAGCCAATCCCACATTACCTCCTCTATGGAAGTATGGCAGGGTTTCACTACGTAGCCTTTCACTAGCTACCCTAACAAGTAGTAGCCGCAAGGTTTCAGCATCTAGGCGAATGGAGGCCCCCTTCAAGATGGCACACCTGAGCCGCCGACCAGTACACATCTTGACAGGCAAGGAAGCCATTCTAAGCCTAGGTTCCCTCTAGCGCCTTTCGGTAACTACTACAAGCTAGAGAAAGTCTAGTTACACAACTAAGATCAGAGCCATATAATACCCAAGGTTGCACGGATCTCCCGGGTGGCCGCTTTAAAAGATAGCCTGGGGTGGGTCACTGAGGCAACACAGGCTCAGTGCCCTAAATGTGGTTAAAAAGCCTCTTTTAACATTGTTCCATAGTCATTAATCAGTATTAAACAATTAGCAACATATAGCGCGTAGCATTACTAGTCATGTTATGCAAAAACCACCCATAGGTTCAAGGTATACAGTTTCAGGAAACTAGTATGATCCTATGGTTCATCATATTAGACACATGCATAATGATTACTAGGTCTTGCATTAAATAGGTAACAAGGAAACCGTGGGTTGTACTTGCCTTCTAATAACTTGTGTTGATGGTCTCACTTCTTCAGAGATCTTCTTCTCGATAACCTTGAACAGCTTGAACTCTAAACGGGGTCAAAGGCACCACACAAAACATCCATTCCAATCATTCACATGCAGATAAAATATACTTCTATTAGAACAGTACACCAAGCATCAAAAACAGGTAGAGAAACACCTATAAAACTATTCTACTCGTCGATACGATCACATGAACATAAAGATCACTCTAATCGGATCTAAAACGAGAGAGTTATAAAGAAAAAAAGTTTTTAGGGGCACTTTTGTAAATAAAAACCATTTTTTGGGGCTAACTCGCGAAAACAGAGGGCCCTAAACGCAATTAACGGTAGATGATGAGGCTAGCACGCGAAAACGCGCTCCCTGGACGGCGGACACTAAAACCTGGAAGCTCAGGGGTTCAACCGCGAGAAAACAGGACTGAAAACTAAGTCTTTTGAACTGCGGTGGACTGCGGGTTTATTTCTGCAAAACGCGAGGACTTTTCCACAAAAGAGGCAGCGGCTGCCGCGCTGGCGCCGACACGGCGCCACGCGTCGCATGCTGGTTGGCCGGTCCACCAGCTCGGCTGTGGACCGCGCGGGCTGCTGGTCTATGGGCCTATGAGCCCGGCTCATACCCCTTCGGGGATTGATTGAGCCCTAATCTGGACCGTCCAGCACCGATCGGACGGCCTAGAGACTCGGCGGGTTTCGGTGGCGGCGGTGGGAGCGGCGGCGCCGCCACCAGGGCACGGCGGCGCGCCATAGGTGGCGCTCGGGAGCTCGCGAACCGAGCGTTCCCGGGCTCGGCTGACTGCGCGGGTCGCACCAAAGTGAAGCGGGGGCGAAGGCGAGCACGTGGGGGGCTTAGTCGCGGCGGAGGAGGCTCACCACGGCAAGGTCTTCGCGGCGGGATCTGCAGAGAGAGGGAGAGGTCGAGGTGAGCTCGGGGTTGCGCAAACACAAAAGGAGGGCACCAAAACCACACGGGTGGTCGCGGCGTCACCTTCGGTGGGTCGAGAGGGCTCAGAGCAGCCGGTGGAGCTTCGGGACGGCGAGCCGAGAGAGGACGAGAGCGGGAGCGTGAGGGAAGGGCTCGGGCTTTGCCCGGGTTTTATAGGGTTCGGGGGTGGGTGTTGGCGGCCGGTGAGTGCCCTACCGAGGCCGGTTGGAGGCCGAGTGGCCTTGAATGCCACTCGCGCGGTTTCAGGAGGGGAGGTCGGGAGGCGGCGCGAGAGAGCGTGAGCGGGTGAAGCGAGGTAGGAGAGAAGGGGCAGGGGCTGACGCGCGCGGGGCCGGCTGGTAGGAGAGGCGAGGCGAGTGAAGACGCAGGGACGCCGGATGTCAGCGGCTGGGGCAGGCGCGGGCCGCGGGGCGCGACGGGCGAGCAGGAGCGGGCCGCTGCAGCTGCGCGGGATGGCTGGGCCGCTGCTTGGGCTGGCGTGCGCGGAGGGAAGAGGCGAGCGCGGGGCGGCCAGACTGGGCCGAGCGCGGGCGCCGAGGATAGGGGAGAGGGGTGCGTCTGCGGGCCGGGCTGCTTCTCCCTGCTGGGCCGAAAGGGGTGGGGGAGAAAAGGAGAGAAAAGAAAAACTTTTCTTTTTATTTTCAAAGCAACTTGTTCAAATTCAAACCAAATTTGAATTTGAACCACCCAACACTAATCCTATACTCAAACAAAATATTATGCTCCAGCATGAATGAAACAAAAATGTTTCTAAGCCCCAACTTATTTTATTAATCACCAGAAATTATTATTTGACCTATATGTTTCATGAAGAATAAATAAACAAAGTCATATTAAACTCTATTTTCCCAAAAGCGATTTTCAGGGTGTCACAAACCTACCCCCCTTAAAAGAATCTCTCCTCGAGATTCGAAGAAACTTGGGACAAAGAGAACAACAAAGGATCTTGGGAGAAACGGAAAAGAGAACTTGATTAGACATTTCAACATCTTCACATGTAAAGCAACTTTGATATGTGATTCATAACTGATCTTTAAACTTGATATCACAGAGGTTCGACTGAACGGGCTACCCCCCTTAAAACAAGGGTTACACTGACTTGTCAACAAAACATCAAACTCCACAGCATAGCTGAACCTCATATGACACCTTGGTGTTTTTGTCCTTCTTGACTGACTAACGTTTATCTGACCCCACTGTGATCTTGTTATGCTTCAAAAAGGCAAGGAAACTTTATCTTTATTTGATCCTCGTTTTCCTCCCGTTGCGTCTTCTTCTAATTGGTTACTTACTAAACTTTGCATACTTTAACCACTCTTTCAGTACGGATCCTCTGAACTGATTCTAAGATCCTGACTGGATACTCATCACATGTGAAGTTATCTGTTGTATTTGGCTCTCTTCAACGGTGCTTGTTCCTCCTTAAGGACATCTGAAGTCTCATAGTTTACGATATCATCCTCTGGGTTTACACCTTCTATTGGGTCAACTTCATACTCTTGGGGTAGAGGTTGAATACCTTGATATTCAATTCTTTCTCCCGACGGGGTTGTTAGAAGTATCGAACGTTGAGCATAGTTAATTAGTCCATCACAAGCAGATAGCCATCCCATTCCAAGGATAACATCGATCTCAGTTATCTTCAAAACTATAAGGTTTGCCTCGAAGTTTACTCCCTTTATATCCAGTCTGACCTTCGACACATTCGGTTTGCTTTCATTTCTCCTCTTGAAGAGTTACTATCACGGGTTTCCTCATTGGAAACATAGGTATACCATGACTTTCAACAAAGTCGCTAGAGATGAACGAATGTGAAGCTTTGGGATCAAACAAAACCATGACATTGACTGAGTTTACTGGAAACAATCCATATATGACCTCTTGAGCTCTGAAAGTGGTATTCATATCCACCTGGTTCAACTTCCTTGGATAAATTTTCTTTTTACTATGTTTCCTTTTGCCTTCTTCTTATAGATCTTTTGTATCTGTTGCGGAAGTGGTTGATTTTGGCTCTGACCATTTGAATCAAGATTCTCGGTGTAGTTACTCACATCATGCCCATTCTCTTCACCATTGTAACATTCCTCACTAGGAGTGTTAATCTTCATCAAGGAGTTGGTAGAATATGATAGGCTTGGTTTTTGAGAGAAAAGTTGCACATCATCATTTCTTCTGCCTGACCTCTGATGTTTTAACAAAGGTGGCATGAGAAAGAGAGAGATGACCTTAAAGCATGGATTGATAAGAGACTCTTTTGTTGGATTTAGGATTGATCGAGAGAACACAAGGATGAGAGATCGACAACACTGCCCCAACTATCTACTCACTAACTTTTAACAATCATTACAAAGATCCAAAACAAGCATATACATAATGATAAACCAACTTGCACAACATCTCTTGCTGAGGTTGTTCTGCAGTGTCGTGACTCTAGTTACTTCCACGTCATAACTGTTGCTTCTTCTGTGGGCAAGACTTAACATAGTGTCCTTCTTCTTGGCAATGATAACACCTTCTCTTGGCTGGATCTTTCGTGTTTAGATTGTCACCTGATATGTTGTTATCTTGCTGACTCATAGGGTTCAACTTTATCTGATGAGTTTGCTTCTTGGCTTGCTTGGTCTTCCGTGGTTGAAACTCCTTATAGGTGATGGTCCACCCATCAATGTATACCTCATGTG
>CM019828.1:69527853-69551008 GCA_009763385.1 Coix lacryma-jobi var. lacryma-jobi
GATACCCTCACACCGGCTATGGTGATCGAAAACAACCTCGCGCTGGGTGGACTGTCACCAAAATACTGGTCGATACAGGAAGCTCCGCTGACATCTTGTTCGCTTCAACCTTCGACAGCATGAAGCTTGACAGGAACCTTCTGCAACCTGCGACAACCCCCTATACGGCTTCGGTGGTCAACAAGTGAGAGCTCGGAAAAATTTCTCTGCCCGTGACCTTCGGCGAAATCAACTGCAGGACGGAGCATATAACATTTGATGTCGTCGACATGTTCTACCCATACAATGCCATTTTTGGCCGAGGGGTCACAAACGCGTTCAATGCGGTCATCCATCCCGCTACCTATGCATGAAGCTTCCCGCTCCGAAGGGTGTGGTCGCAGTATTTGGGGACCAGGACATTGCAAGGACAGCTGAAGGGAACGTAGCCCCGGGGCAACGTAATGTACACAATTTGTCAAAACCTCAAACCCCCGGTATCAGCGACGAGGGCGAAGTCTGCAATGACAGAGTGAAGGCAGCGCCAAAGGAGGAAACCAAACAAGTCCAACTCTTCGAGGGTAATGCCGAAAGAAAGGTGATCATCTCAGCCAATCTAGACCCTCAATCAGAAGGCAACCTCGTCACCTTCCTCAGAGAAAATTCCGACACCTTCGCTTGGTCCGCAGAAGACCTAAAAGGAGTCAACAGATCAATGATCGAGCATAGCCTGAACATCAAAACAGGCTATCGCCCAATCAAACAAAAGCTTCGCAAGATGTCAGAAGAAAGAAAGGAGGCAGCGAAGGCTGAGGTAAAAAGGCTTTGGACGCAGGCGTCATTCGCCCAGTCAAATACCCAACTTGGCTCTCAAATGTGGTCCTAGTCCAAAAGAAGAACAAAAAATGGCGAATGTGCGTCGATTTCACTTGCTTGAACAAAGCCTGTCCGAAGGATGACTTCCCCCTCCCAAACATAAGCACCCTGGTCGACAGAGCGGCAGGTTGCCAAATGCTATCCCTCCTTGATTGCTTCTCAGGCTATCACCAGATTTGGATGAATGAAGAAGACGAAGAAAAAACAAGCTTTATCACACCCTCGGGCACCTTTTGCTTCCGAAGGATGGCAGAAGGTTTGAAAAATGCAGGCTCAACCTTCGCTCGCATGACCTCCGAAGTTTTCAAGGATGAGCATGCTGTCTCTGCCTATGTCGACGACCTAGTTGTCCAGAGTGAACTAAAAGAGAACCACATACCAGACTTATCGAGGGTATTCAGCAACCTCCGATCCGCCGGACTGAAACTAAACCCAGAAAAATGTGTTTTCGGGGTAAGCGAAGGTAAATTGCTAGGTTGCATCGTCTCAGCTAGAGGAATCGAAGCTAACCCTGAGAAGATTGATGCCATCATGAACATGGAACCTCCGGCGACCAAGAAAGCAGCTCAGCGTCTGACCGGTCGTTTAGCAGCACTTAGCAGATTCATCTCAAGATCCGTAGAGCGAGGGTTACCCTTCTTCGAAACACTCAGAAGCAACGCTCCATTCAACTGGGGTCCTCAGCAGCAAAAGGCCTTCGAGGAGTTGAAAAAGTATCTGACCAGCTTGACTGCCCTAACCAGCCCAAGCAAGGGAGACTTATTGTTACTCTACGTCGCAGCTTCGCCACACGCAGCAAGCGCAGTCCTCATCAAGGAGCTCCGCGAAAACAACAAGACCAGACAAGCCCCAATCTACTATGTTTCAGAAACCCTCGAAGGCCCAAAGAGAAATTATTCGGAGCTTGAGAAAATAGCATACGCCGTCGTCATGGCATCAAGAAAGCTCAAGCACTATTTCCAGGCGCACGATATCCATGTTCCTTCGTCGTACCCCCTCGAGAACATTTTCAAAAACAGCGAAGCAGTGGGAAGAATAGCAAAGTGGGCAGTCGAGCTTAACAGTTACGCTATGACCTTCGTCGGCAGAACAGCAATCAAATCACAAATACTGGCTGATTTCATAGCAGAATGGACTCCAGACCCTCGCCCTGGTGAGCCGCATCATGACCAGTTTTGGATCGTTTACGTCGACGGAGCATGGGGTGCAACTGGGGCCGGTGCCTCGGCCATTCTACTCTCGCCTTCCGGATTGAAGCTGAGATACGCAAGAAGGCTCGACTTCAAGTGCACAAACAACTCAGCAGAGTACGAAGCTGTGATTCTGGCGCTCTCAAGACTACGGTCCTTATCAGTCCGAAGGGCACTTATCAAAACAGACTCTCAAGTCAGCGCGGGACACATTGAAAAGAACTACAAAGCAAAAGATCCAGAGCTCCAAAAATATTTTCAACATGTCCGAAGGTTAGAATCCTTCTTCCTCGGCATAACTGTAAAAGCAATATCAAGGACCGAAAATAGCGAGGCAGATTGCTTAGCCAAAGCAGCCGCACAGCAGCTACAGCTTCCACCGGACGTGTTCTACGAGGTTACCACTCGGTCAGCCTTCGAAGCTTCTGAAATCAGCATCAAGCTAATCAGCGCAATTCAGTGCGAAGATTGGAGAGCACCTATCATGGCCTACATCAAAGGACTCCATGAACCCAGCTCTAAAGAAGAAGAAAACAGACTAAAGCAAAGAGTGCGAGGGTACAAGATTGTGGATAACACCCTATTCAAGGCTTCGGTAACCTCACCTTGGCTCAAGTGCGTGTCACAGTCCGAAGGTAATGACATTCTCAAACTCATCCACGAAGGTATATGTGGTTCACACAATGGCCCGAGGGCACTAGTAGGAAAAGCTTTTCGGCAAGGCTTCTACTGGCCAACAGCATTAAGAGATGCGGAAACCATCGTCAAGCATTGCGAAGGTTGTCAACTGATGGCAAAAAAACCAAAACGCTCCAGGGGCACCCACAACCCTCATATGCCCAACCTGGCCCCTGCAAAGGTGGGCGATGGATCTTGTAGGCCCGTTACCGACAGCTCCAGGGAACCTTCGCTATGCGGTGGTAGCTGTGGAATACTTCACAAAATGGATTGAAACAAGGCCACTATCCTCCATCACTTCCCACGCAGTAAAAAAGTTTTTCTGGCAACAAATAGTCTGTCGCTTTGGAGTTCCGCAGCATCTAACCGTCGACAACGGCACTCAGTTTGACAGTGAGGTCTTCAAAGAATTCTGTGCACAAATTAGGACAATGTTATGCTTCGCCTCCGTCCGACACCCGCAATCCAACGGCCTGGTTGAAAGAGCCAATGCGACAATATTCCAAGCTATCTCCAAAAAGCTGTAGGGTAGACCCAAGGGTAAATGGGCCGATGAACTACTTTCGGTCACCTGGTCTCACAACACCTCAGAGTGCAGAGCAACAAAATTCACTCCTTTCAAGCTGTTGTTCGGCGAAGAAGCGGTGCTTCCAGAAGAGCTAAAATACGGATCGCTCAGAACAACCCTCGCATCTGACGAGCAAGCCCAATCGCTCGATAAAGACCTACTCGAAGAAGCAAGATGCAGCGCAGTGCACAACCTTCGCAAGTATCAGGAAGAAACCAAGAAATGGAGAGATAAAAAGGTCAGAATCAAAAACTTGCAGAAGGGTGACCTCGTCCTCATCCGCAAACAAAACGCCAGCATGGCCGGAAAGTTTCAGCCTAAGTGGACAGGCCCGTTCCTGATCGCAGAATGCAATCGTCCAGGCTCCTTCCATCTCTCCGACAGCGAAGGTAATATCCTACCACACACCTGGAACATTGACGACCTTCGCAAATTCTACCCATAGCGGAGCCTTAGCGGGCCCTCGCGATATGTAATCTTTGTCACATTTTATGTTATCTACACTCATGTACTTGACAAAAACAGGAGCTGCCCTCTTTTTCCTTACGAAGGGGCGTAAGGTTTTTAACGAGGCAGTATCCAAAGCATTAATACAGGTTAGAACCCCCAAAAAAGTAAAATCTCCAACCCTCTACTCCCAAACATCGAAAAAGCGGGTCTCTTTCAAGAGCGCTACATTCGATGAAAACCTGCTAAGATTGCTGCGAAAAACATTCCTTTTCTTTTCAAAGCAAACTTCACCTCCGCCTAAGATAAGGGGAGGCGCGAAGTCCAAAAAAGTCGAGCACCCTGGCACAAACGACAGGGGCTCGCAAAAAAGGAAACTTCACCTCCGCCTAAGATAAGGGGAGGAAAGTCGAGCACCCTGGCACAAACGACAGGGGCTCGCAAAAAAACAAACTTCACCTCCGCCTAAGATAAGGGGAGGAAAGTCGAGCACCCTGGCACAAACGACAGGGGCTCGCAAAAAAGCAAACTTCACCTCCGCCTAAGATAAGGGGAGGAAAGTCGAGCACCCTGGCACAAACGACAGGGGCTCGCAAAAAGCAAACTTCACCTCCACCTAAGATAAGGGGAGGAAAGTCGAGCACCCTGGCACAAATGACAGGGGCTCGCAAAAAAGCAAACTTCACCTCCGCCTAAGATAAGGGGAGGCGCGAAGTCCAAAAAGTCAAGCACCCCCGCTAAGCACAACAGAAGCTCATCACGAGAGCAAATGCGCGAGCCTCGCTAAAAGAAAAAGGGGGCGTCGCTGTTTTTTCAAAACAAGCTCACGAGAGCAAATGCGCGAGCCTCGCTAAAAGAAAAAGGGGGCGTCGCTGTTTTTTCAAAACAAGCTCACGAGAGCAAATGCGCGAGCCTCGCTAAAAGAAAAAGGGGGCGTCGCTGTTTTTCAAAACAAGCTCACGAGAGCAAATGCGCGAGCCTCCCTAAAAGAAAAAGGGGGCGTCGCTGTTTTTTCAAAACAAGCTCACGAGAGCAAATGCGCGAGCCTCGCTAAAAGAAAAAGGGGGGCGTCGCTGTTTTTCAAAACAAGCTCACGAGAGCAAATGCGCGAGCCTCGCTAAAAGAAAAAGGGGGCGTCGCTGTTTTTTTCAAAACAAGCTCACGAAAGCAAATGCGCGAGCCTCGCTAAAAGAAAAAGGGGGCGTCGCTGTTTTTTCAAAACAAGCTCACGAGAGCACATGCGCGAGCCTCGCTAAAAGAAAAAGGGGGGCGTCGCTGTTTTTTCAAAACAAGCTCACGAGAGCAAATGCGCGAGCCTCGTTAAAAGAAAAGGGGGCGTCGCTGTTTTTTCAAAACAAGCTCACGAGAGCAAATGCGCGAGCCTCGCTAAAAGTAAAATGGGGCCTCGCTATTAAACAATATAAGAAACATTAAATAGTGCAGCAAACATGGCACAAAACCAATACTTTTTTCTCATACTATTACAAAGTAACGTTACAACAACAAACATATCCGAAAAATAAAAAATCATTTACAAGGAACCATCGCTCCCTTCAATCAACATCAAATCAATAGAGCCCTCGCTAACCTCCTCGAACTCCGGCTCCGCCACAACAATAGGTCCCCACAACAAAGGAGCTGCCGGAACAATCGGCAGCTCACCAGGCAAAACCCTCGCCCGATACATATATGTACGATGTACTTCATCCACATCCGAAGGTTCCTCCTTCGGAACCACCAGCGATCCGTCGGGGCCCACTTCAAGCTTACTTCGCCCAAACAAATAATTCAACGCAATATTATCATCAATATCATCGTCTAAAGCAACTTGCGAAGACGAAGACGGACCAAACAAATAGCGCGTAGCTTGACGATCAGTAAAGTCCGCCTCGCGCCAAAAGCTGCTCGACCCACTATTCTTCAAATCGTACCTTCGCACCTTTGACCACCAAAAACGCTCGAAGGTCAACGAAGGATGTTTTAACTTTGCACGGGCCCACGACTCACCAGTTATAAAAACATCCTGATAGTTAAGCGTTAACGGTGTCATGTCAAAAACCTCAAGCATAGTTCCATCAGGAACCTGCATTCACATAAAACAAAAAAAAACGTCTCAGCATTCTTCAAGTCATCTCAGGCATCGCTGTTTTTTCCTTTACAAAATTACTCATCCTTACAACCCTATGTGCTCACACCTGCTCGGCTTCATTAAGCTCGGTCGTCACAGCTTCGCCAGCGACAGTCTCCGCATCGCCAGCAGATGCCTCCCTCGCAGCCTTCTCTTGTTCGGTACCTTCGCCGGTGATTGTGGCTTCTGCGTGACCCTCAACCGCCACTGGTGGCACCTCCGCAGAGCTGGGAGCTTGAGCGGCTTCGGAGCTACCACCAGCTTCAAGGACAACAGACGGCGAAGGCATCGCCTCCCTCCGAGCCTGCAAGAACCAAAAGGACAAAACAAATCCCTTTTTTCAACACTAAAAAAAAACCCAAACCTGACGAGTAGCGTCGGCAGCCTCATCGAAGGCAAGAACTCGGCCGCCGCCCGCAATCCAAAATCGATGAAGGAACCGCATCGCGCAGTTTCGAACCTCGGCGTCGTCTGTCTTCATCTGTCGCACCTCATCGACGGTGGGGAAAGTATGGTTGGGTTTCTTAATTTTATGAAGGTGCTCACAGTCCGCTTGGCGAAGCGTTCCAGCCATCGCCAGCGCCCCGGCATATCCTCCAAAATCAGCTGCATTCCCAACCAGCGAGCTGAATACATCCAACTCGTTACTTAACCAACCTTCGAAAGCCTCCGCGCTGACTGTAGGAAGTGGCTCCCCGGCTGAACCTCCGGCTTCAGTCAAGCATGTGTCTATCTTAGCTTTAACCCTAGATAGACTCTCACGCCAAGCCTCGGCCTGGGTTGCCACCTCCGTTGACAACTTTTCTGCGCGCTCGTTTGCAGACGCCAAGTCTTTATCTTTTTGCCGTCCTGCAGCGAGGAGCTCCGCAACGGTCCTCGCAGCCTCTTGCGCTTCTTTCTTCCACTTCTCAGCCTCCTCTAAGGCAGTTTTCACCTCCGCATCCTTGTCCTCCAATCTCTGGCGAAGCTCCTTGTTGGTTTTCTGCGTGTCTTTCAACCGGTCGTTCAGATAATGCAGATTGTGACTAGACCTTCGACGCGCCGACCGGTTCAGGAGCATCAGCTCAGCCACTTTCACATCAATATCATCATGAATATTATCCAAGGGCTCGCTAGCGAGCCGAAGCTCCGCTTCCGGCAGACAGACCCGGTCAAACACGCGACCCAGGAATCGCCTTTCCTCCGGAGAACACGGCAAACGAGTCGCCTGAAGGTCCGTGCTCGTGTACAGATGGGTCGCCGGGTCAGCAACGCCAAGCTCCTTCGCGTAGTAAGGAAGGCTTGTCCGGCTGGCCTCGCCATATGGCCTCTTTCCAGGCACCGGGTCCGATTCATGGTCACCATTAATTTCGGTTCCCTCGACCCAAATGTGCGTGCCGGTGTAATCGGGCAGTGACCCTCGTCGAGGGCTCTCTCCCTCCAGTTCCCGCAACACTTCTTCAACATCTTTGGCAGCCGCAGCAACAGCACTGGGCGAAGCTATCTTTTTTCCTCGGGTGTCCCCAATAGAAACGTCTTCGTCATCCTCGCTGCTGGATGAATCGCTGCCCTCGCTAGATGACTCCTCTACCCCCCTTTCCTTTTCCTTTTCTCTCTCCTCCTTGTCGGTGTCTTCGGAGACGCCTTCGTCATCCGAGATCTGAATTAAAGCTCCGATAACGCCCACGCGGGGCACCACTCCTCCAACCTTAACAGAGCCTCGACCGCTCGAGGCAACGGCCAAGGATGTGGAAGTGCCCGAAGCACCAACAACAGCTGCGACCTTCGTCGCCAACACCTTCGCCCGGCCACCGGGACCACTGCGCCCACGGCCACGACCCCTCTTCGGCCGAGAGACAACTCCCTCATCTCCCGCAGCGGCTTGCTTCCTCTTTTTCGGAGCATCTTCGCTCGACGGAGAGGGCCAGTTTGGATAATGAATGCCAAGAATGTCAAACAGTCTGTTAACTCGACCCTCGGCGCCTATGGCGCTGTGTATAGCTTTATTTTCCAACGTTGACAATTTGCCAACTAACTCCTCCACCCACTGCTGCACACATTTATATATAACCTCGAGCCCATCCTCCCGCCTGGGAAATTTCTTGATAACGTTTGCCCAGACCTTGTTCAAATCAATCTTCGGTCTCTTCAACCCCTTGCCCTGGTAGCGAGGGTCATCCTCAACCTCAAACCATACTTGTTTCTCGCGAAGAGGCCAGATCTTGGTGCAACAGTACTCCTCAACCAGGTCGCGGGCGCACTAAGAGCGCGAGACAACCCTCAAACAATTAACAGCCGCGTGTGCTTCGCCGTCCATTTTGGCCTCCGCACTTACATTCCCAAGAGGCGGGAGCTCACCGCACAGCTCCGCCACATCACTGAGCTTGTAGTAAAACCAAAATTCCTGCCACCCGCTGGTCCACTTGTTCTTCTGAGCTTGCACTGGCAACTCCGACCCAGCGCGGTGGCAGAATGTGTACACAGCAAATTGACCCAGACAACTTTTACCCTCGCCACAATCAATCTTCCGAGGCTGCATGTGCACCCGATGAGTGCGAACAAAACCTTCGACATTTGGAGCGATACCTTGGGAACGGCACGCCCACACATACACCGACATCTTCATAAAACATGAAGGTGTCAGCTGATGAAACTTCAGGTTGAACCTTCGCAACACAGAGGCCACAAAGGAGTGGGCCGGGAAGCGAAGGCCAGCCGAAAAAAATTCTTCAAACACTACAACTTCATCCGCATCCGGCTTCGGCAACGTCTCCCCGACGCTGGTCCTCGCCTTGCCCTCCTCGATCCAACCCCACCAAACATAAGACGCAATCTCCGATGCGCACACTCGGCTGAGCCCAAACTCGAAGGTAATCCCCTCTTCCGCCGAAACAGGGGAAGCAGCACGAGCAGTCTGCTTCAGCCTAGCCATCTCTCTAATCGCTAACACCTTCGCGCAGCGAATGCTTGTCTCGACCCTCGCAGTCAAACTAAAACAAACCTTCGCTACAGGAAAATAGCAATAGCAGGGTGGCTAAGGCGAATGAGGGCACGTCCTTTACCGCTCACCTACCCCTCCTATTTATAGACCAAGCGGCCGGCACTCCCGCGATAGTATCGGCACGACAATCGAAAAACGCGGCGCAAAAAACGAAACGGGCCTCAACAGTACGAACTACAATACAATGATACGGCCCAAAGCAGCCGCGGGCGTCGCTGCCAAGGGTCCCTTTACGTTTTCCCGTCCAAAATGCGCTGCTTGGGCCTAAAACTCCGTTCTTTAGATCCAAGGCAACGAGGGGCTACTGTTGGGGAAAAGGACCCTCGGCAAAAACGCCGCCCGATATGGTGCCAAGATCAACCTTCGCTTGGTCTTTGTGTCCTCGCGAGGTCCCCCTCCTTTCGGGGTCAATTTCCTAACCTTCGGACGTGAGTTCGACCCTCGATGCTCCCTTTTGCACTCCCTGCAGGTTAAGGCTTCGCGGCACGACAGGCGACCCTCGCTGGGTCCCAAGGTCACTCAGAGCGGACCAAGCAAGCGACGAAGGCGCGTTGGCCCGAAGGCGAGCGGAGTCGAAGGTCAGCGAGCACGGCCGAAGGACAAACCTTCGGCCCTCTCTCCCGAAGGCAAGTAAAGCCGAAGGTCCTACAGACGGCGAAGGAGCGCGGGCCCAAGGGCGAGCATGGCCGAAGGTCAGATCTCTGCCCCCTCTTCGAAGGTGAACAGAACCAGGTGGCGGCGCATTGGAGAGGGGCCGATTAGGGTTTCTGCTTCAGCTGTGTGTTTACATTTTTGCCCTCCCTCCCTGCGTGGAGGTGAGGAATCTGTCCTGTACCCTTTTGTAATTTGGCCCGCATCCCTTGGTATTCCCTATAAATACCAGGGGATGAACAGTGTAAGGCAGGGATTTTTTGGGGTCAGTACTCCACAACATTGATTGAGTTCAAAACCTTCGCTTCCGCTTTACTTCCGACGCTTGGCCACCTTCGCCGTTCACTCTGTACAAGTGCGGGGGTTTGGCAAGTGTGTTTCCAACACTCACGATAGTGGGTGTGGATCACTTTGACCTTCTGTGGCATAAGCTCCTCCTGGATGGGTGGCATGGTGTCAAGCTTGTTCTTGAGGTGGTTTGGTTTTGGAGCCCATGATTGTTTCTTGGGTGGAGCTCTCGAAGGCTCAACAAAGACCCCATCCTTGGTGTTAGGCTTTAGAGGCTCTTTGGGTGGAAGCTTGATAAGTTTGGGAGTAGTGGTGGAGTTGGGCTTCTCACTCGGCTTCAAACCACTCGACTCTCCAATCTTCCCAAAAGCAGAAACATCAACGCCCGGAGCAAAGCCTACACCAGGACCTCCAGCAGCTTGCTTGAATTGGGAGATCATCATCCCGAGCTGTGGCTCACCACTAGACACCCATGACAATATGGTCCGAAGGTATGTGTTTTCCTCTTCGGTTTGCATCTTGTCATGCTTCACGTTCGCAATCTCCATCTCCAAACCCTCACAAAGAACACACCTAGCCACATATGTGCTACCTGAGTTGGCCTCTTCAAGAGACACAATCTTGGCATTCTTCTCTGCCAACTCAGATTGCAAGACAGGACAAGTCTTGCACGCACCCAACAGCGAGGGTCTCGCCTTCAGCTCATCCACCTCTCCTACCAATGCAGCATACTTACCTCTCAAAGTGAGAAGGTCAGTCATGTGCGTGGTGCACATCTCACACTCCTCCTCCTCAGTGACAACAACGGTGGACTTGACAGACTCAAGTTCCTTCACCGTATCCTCCCACTTCTGCCTAAACTCCTTGCGCTCTCTAGCGGCACGCCTAAGCAACTTGTCTTGACTAAGGAGAGCGGCAGTAAGTTACTCGACCTCAGCAGAAAGCCCATCGGGGGTTACAGATACCTAGGAGGTGTCGTCGTCGTCGTCGTTCCGAGGAGTCTCCTCCAGCTCGTCGTCGACTTCCTTGCCGAGGGCCATGGTGCAGAAGCCATCGTCGTCGGCGAAGAAGTAGAGGCCGTTGAGCTTGTCCTCGATCCTCTTCTTCTTCTCAGACTCGTCATCGCTTGAAGAAGTAGAGTCGTCATCCGAGTCGTCGACGTCGCTGAGCGTGGCGAAGAACGCACGCTGCTCAGCTTGGGCCTTCTCCAAGTACTTGGTCTTGATGTACTCCTTGCTGAAGCCGCCCTTCCGCTTGTACCTTGCGGGGACGTACTTCTCCTTGCGCTTGTCGGAGTCGTACTTGAGCCCAAGATCGCCCTTCCCAGATGAGTGCTTCTTCTTGGGACAGTTGGCGATGAAGTGGTTGGGGTCGCCGCACTCGTAGCATCTCGAGCATCCTCCTCCGCAGCGACAGTTCATGCGGTTGTTGTGGAACCGCGAGAACCGGTTGGCGAGCATAGTCAGCTTGTGACAGAACCGACCAATTTATAAGAGCACAAGTGCGAAAACCTCTGCCGGAGCAGCTGAATTAGCACACTTGAGCCCATATAAACCCGGTAGTCCGTGAAATCCTGAGGGATTTCAAACCTTTCCAACATCTCAGCCAAGATCGCATGGTCAAGCAAATACGAATCATGTTCATGGAGATTTGCAGTGGAAATAGAATTACAATAGTGTTCGCAAATAATAATACAAGTTGATTTACTTTGAAACAACATAGCTTTGAAATGAATACCATAACATAAGTTAAAATACTTTGCTAGCTTGAGTGACATCCTCCAACAACAGCATAAAGAGAAGAGGTAGGGAACTGCCGAGCCCACCGGCACTGGCCAACACCTTTCGGTAGACCTAACCTTCACCTGCAACAAGGTGGGATAAAACCCTGAGTACTCGAATGTTCTCAGCTAGACTTACCCGTCGGAAACCAAAAATAAAGAGACACCAAGGAATATGCAAGGCTAATATAAACAGTGGAGCTGGCTAACTTTATTTGCAAAAGGAGCTTAAGATAAGGGTTCATCATTTTATTCATATGAGCAGTCATCTTTTATCCTATTCCTTAAACTCTAGGTTTTGCACCTGTACTAGAGCACTCACTTGAATCTAGCAAACAAATACATAATACCATATCAGGTTTCCTTATCAATATTTTAGTTGAACCATCAAATGTCACATGGAGTTGTATCGTGGTGAAGCTCGCCATAGTTTCCCACTAACCGAAGGAGACGGCGACTCGAATCGAATTCCAAACCAGCTGGTGAAAGACCTTTAATACCAGCCCACACTTTCCCCGTCGGGTCCATGCATTGGGCAACCGCTCGATGCTTGTTCGTGGTGGTAATCGTCGCGGCTCACAGCACGGACCACCCAATTGGAACTATACGATGGAAATTCCACGGCAGATCGCGTTTCCATACTAGAGGGTGCGACACGGGTTGAGACCGGCCCGAACAGCTTCTAACCGGCTTTGGGGTCGATGATTACGGCACCGACATATCCCTAAGTAAAAGGGCGCGTTCAAAAATGAACGAGGGCCAACATCGATACGAACCTACACGATCAAACGGATGGACTGCCCCAAGTTTCCAAACTTGTGCTTTGCCTTCTAGTTGACCGTATTTCATTACTACTCAGGTTGTTTTCCACGATAGCAAATATAGCCAACCGTGATCCGGTAAATAGCCACCAGGGGTATTATGGGAACATCCATAACTACAACTTTTATTTAGCAGACTAAGCAATTCTATATATAAATAAGTAACAGGATAACAAGGCAGATATTAAGCAATAATCAAGGAATGGTAATGCAGCAAGTGGGATTCAATCAACTCCTAAACCTAATGCATCACAATATAAAAGGACTCAAGTAATTTATTTGCAAAAGATAGGAGGCTTAATATGCTCCGGGGCTTGCCTGGGAACCAACACTAGGTTAGTGTTTGTTAGGTGATACTCGCTTGGCGAGCATCTCCACTGTAGCACTTGCTTAACTCCGCATCTTCAGGAGAATCCACCAAACACCGTCTTCGGGTTTAGCCTCATCATCACGTCCTTCACGATGTATCTACCGTTACCTAAATGAGATGCGCAATGCAAGCGTATGAATGCAGGGAAACGCTTATGAAGCAAACATAAGGCGCACAACAAAAACATTACTAATTACTTCACATAAGCAATTAGGATAACTACTAAAAGAAGACATAGCTCTAACACCGAACATAGCATAATCACTTTAGCGGGTTACAATTAAAGTAAGGTGGGACACAGTTCATTAGGCACTCAGAAAGGCTAACTATAACAATCAATCAAGACTACATCACACATCACACAAATAGAACACATGTATGCACATACAACTCCTATTTTTGTTAAACAAGTCAATCATCATTATCTAACATATTTATAACATAATAGATTGATTAACTTAATAACATGGAATCAACATGCTTATCTTTAACAAGACAGAGGTATCACTCAAGATCACATAAACAACTATCGAGTTACATCAATCAACTTAGGTTTATTTACATAGTTTGGACAGCAAACAGCAAGTACTTCATTTAACTAAAACTGGAGCTACACACCTCCAAACAAAGTGATCCTAGACTTTATGGAAACATAATAAAATTATCTACAACTTTGTTATTATCACTTAAGCATGATTCCACAATTAAAAACACCAAACATAACAGGTAAGCACTTCTGTCCAAACTTTGGACAGAATATTACATTCATCTTCAAACAGCCATTACTGGATATCTAAAGCACCCAAGGACTTGAAATAAGACTTTTTAGAAATCTTATTAAGTTGTCTACAACTTATTTATAATCATCTCAAGATGATTAAGCAGTTAACAAGGCTAACTAACTCAAACAAGTAAATCTGTCCAGACTTGGACAGATTCTGACTTCTAACTTTAAACACATGTCACTCAAGTTCTAGACCACCAAAAATAGTGATCCAAGACAATTCAGAAAGCTTATGAAAACCACTACAACTCTTCTATTAACATGAAGACATGATTCATAACTTAAACTAGCCAAACAATTCATTCTTTCAGATCTGCACAGAAGGTATGCAAAACCTGACAGCCAACTTACAAAACTTATAACTCCTAAACCACATGGCCTAAAATCATGAAATTTTAGGACAAACAATATAAAGAAGTTATCTACAACTTTTGTATAGAACACATCTACAGAAAACATCATTTTCCTCATGAACTAATCACCACTACAGAAACTGCGCATGCAGCAATTTCAGCATATTAACAAATCATTTCATTACTTGTTTTGTTAATCATTTGAGCACACATATGATCTATTAAAACACTTCTAACAGTCATAAACATGAACACATAATAATCATCTTAGATTAATATACAACAAAACAAGCATACAAACATATACATGTTGACCCATGGCAATATTTCTTTTAACTAGATAATTATTAAACATAGGCATTATCTTTAAGTGATGTTGCAAACATATAGTTTGGGGCTCATATTTTTTTACTGAGGATAGGTAATGTCAAATCATGACTACTATAAAAATATTATATGCTCACGTCTTATAAATTATTTATTAAAGATGTGGCAAGTTTCATTCGCAAAAGTGCATGTGAGAGCAAAATAAATCTACAAATCATATTTTCTCTAAACTCATGGCCATGATAAAATTACCTAAGCTACAACAGTATCATAGAAAGGCAGTGGAGCCACCTTTTTCATTTTTACATGCAAACATTTATCACAAATCATTTAAATTCAATTAATATGCTGCAAGCAAAATAAATTCATAACTAAATCATACATGCACCAAAACTTCTGAAATTTTTATCACAGCACACATATGACATAACAAGACTACCATAAAAATTGCACAGCAATCTAATTAGTAAAACAACAGATATCATTTTATCCCTATCTAATGCTATTTAACACAAATAAATCATTAGCGCAGAAACTATCAACTAACATACCACATATTATACATTCCCTCGACAGAGCTATTCGCAAGGATTCCAAAAAGTTCTCACTCGCAATTTTGCGATATTCCTGCAATTTACTACACATTTTACAAATTCCACTCAGATTTATTAATTAACTAAAAACGAAAACAGGAAAGTGTTTTTGCATTTGGATCCCTGGAATCTGCAGAAAACAATTAGGGACTAGTTAGCAAACACATGTGTCATGGCATATATGCAAAGTGAAACAATAAAAAGTTTCAGCTTTACTAGATGATCCTTCTTCTTCGTTTTCACGGCAAAACGACGGAAAGACGGGGATGAAGGCCGAGCTTCCGAAGGGACTGGGCGGCCAGGCTGCTAGGGTTGCTGGTGGCTTGGGGCGCTGCAGGCCTGCAGGGCGACCAGAGGGCGCTGGCTGTTCTCTGCTGGATGGCCCTGGTCGCTGCTTCCTCGCTACGCTGCCGCAGGGGCGCGGCACAAGGGAGCCGCGGTTCTGACGAGAGGCAGCGCAGGAAGGGAGGAGAAAGGGATGGAGAGATGAGAAGAGCTTGCTGGTCTGGTGCTGTTTGCTGCTCAGAAGAGGAGGACAGGCCAGGGACTCGGCCATGGAGGTGGAAGAGAAAATAGGAGAGGGGAAGAGGAGAGGAGCGGTGGCCATGGGGAGAACCGAGAGGGAGAGAGACCGGAGGGAAAGAAGTGCTCGGTCTCTTTTGGGTGGGCGAGGGGAAGAGGGCAGAGCCGACCTTGTGCGCCAATCAGAGGAGGGCCCGGCAGGTGCGACCTCGGGGCGCGGGCGCGACCTCAGGAAAATTCCCCTCCAATTTTTCCCAAAATTTCTTTCCCAATCTGGCAGGTTTTCGAAAACTTTTGGTCATTTTCAAAAATTGCAAATATTGATCAAACGGACTCTGATTCCGACGAAACTAATTTTGTTGTCGTCGTCTCGACGAGTACTCCGACTTTCGTTAAGGCACTTGGTCAGATTCCCAATCATTTGTCCGGTAACGATCGTCGACGGCAGCATCACGGTGACCGAATTTCCAATTTTGCAGTACAGACTTAGCCGATTTCCGGAACCTGAAAACTGCGTTGTGTCTCATCTTCCGAGCTCATTTTCACCCTTTTCAGCATCGATCCAGGTCTCGGCCATAAAATGAAATTTGTTCCTTTCGATCTGTACTAGAACTTTCGTTTAAGACGCACTGACATGCGAACACCCGAAAATATCGTTCAACTCCGGTCAAAGCGGTCACCGGTAGGATCCAGATTACGGTCTCTCGTCGGTCGGAATATTTTCCGGTCACCTGCTCAACATAAAACTTTCATAACTTTTGCTCGTGAGTCCATAAATAATTGACTGGGTATAATCACAACACTCGGATGAACTCTCATGAATTTCTTCAGTTAATCAGCCAGCACAGGCAAAGCTGTGGCTCGTCATTTCATGTGACTTTGTTGATTCCAAACTTCACGAAACTTTTTCACCAGTTACTATAGATAGGAACTAAGGTGGGTCACATGAAAAATCCATGTTTAGCATTAATCCCGAATATTCATAAATTGGCAATCGCTATTAACTAGCTCCATTAATTAATTCCCGAATAAACCAAACTGAGGTTCTGCCTCTGAGATTTATCTTGACATTTCTGTCATTACTGACTATCCTTGAATTTAGTTCTTCATCATCGCTTGATATACCAGGTATGTGCTTAACTGACTGCTCAACTGACGGCGAACACCTGGGGTGTTACAACCCCTCCCCCCTTAAAAGAATCTCGTCCCGAGATTCCGGACGAAAGACTTTTCAAGGGAAGAAGCATATCACTTGTCCTTATCGACTACCAAAAGTTCAAGATACTGAGTTCTCAGCCGAAAAGAAACTGTCAAAAATAGAACAACTTTCTGATCTTTCAAGTCATTTTCGTGTTACTCTTGTTCGAAGAATTTCCTTTGCTGATTCACATCGAGCATCGAGGTGCACTCAGGACACTACTGTTACTGTTAGGTTGACGGGGAAAACCAAAATTGTACTGTTACTTTGGGAGGAATCCAAGATAATATTGCCAAAGAGATACTGGATCTTCATCTGGTTGACATTAATTATTACAAAGCAACTTCCTTTGAGATTGGGAGGAACTGGCTGACCACAACCACTTTGTATATATACCATCTGTTCTATTAGATAGCAATCGAGGGAAAGCTACATAAGGTTCCATGTGTGCAGTTCTCTTTCTCTGATGATAACACTATATTATCTGAGTCTGTTGAGAGAGCGGTGAATGTAATAGCTGACTCGACCAATTCCACTCTTTCGCCGATCATTCTTTACAGGAATTCTCATCTCTTCAGTAGCAATAATCACCAAGATTGAATTTGATGCAACCTCTTGGGGAAAAACAACAAACTACTGAATTTCCGTATCCCACCATGAAGGTCAACACCATCCTTCTTCATAAATGTAGTTGCAATTCAATAAAACTAACTTGTTGAACTATGTACTTTGGTCATGGGGCAATCTTCTCAAATCCATTTAGCAATGCGGAAATATAATCTGAAATCTGTTGTTTGACACTTCCATTTGTCATCAATTTGTACTTCTTAGGAGCTGATCTTCGTCAAATACCTTGACTGCTCAAGAATAAGGGACTGATTCTGAATGTCCTTTCTAGCCTCACCCAAAATATTTAGAATAATCTTTTCATAGTAGCCAAACATATCACCAAGCAGTCCTTATTCTAGGTGAAATTTTTACTGAGTTTCTAGGCTGGTGTAGTATCTTGTACTGCCATTGTAATTTCTCCGAGATAGAGTTGGTCTGAACACGACAGAAACTGTGATGTACGATTACCACAAACAATGTTAGTTGGTTCACAGACTTCTGACATAACACTGTTCGGTGAGAAATAGCCTTCATAGCTACCGAAGAGTTATTTCTGAACTCGATATTAGCCTTTCCATGGCTGAAACTAATCAGTTGTCTCTCAACACTAAAAAGCTCCAAGGTTTTAGCTTTTACTACAAGCAATGTTGAATATCAAGGCGTGCAGTTACCACCAATGTCAACACGGAATCAGGCATATCTGGGAGGATCGGGTTGATTATAAGATCATCACCCATAAATTCTTATTAAGTTCAGATAGAAAATTTTTCGATTCTCAAGTATCTTATCCAATAACACACCATCTCTGTTACTTATCCCGTAGCTGGTACTTATCCACCTTAACTATTTTGTGCCACTTCACTGCACTATGACCATATATGTTGTTCGGTCATTGTTGTAGATTTAACAAAGTTCTTTGTCTACCACCTCTTTCAGTTTGTTACTGCTTTCATTACTGATTGATTCTGAAAAGGTAATCCTCTTTGTCATCTTCAAAAAAGAAACACTGCCACATCTGATCTGCCATACGGATTTCTTTGAAGGAATATAGAAATAACTGCGGATACATGGGTGTATGCCGGATCTCTGAGTGATGAGTGATTGTCAACTAGGATGATGTGCATATTCTTTGGCTTGTGTTGTGCAGGTGTCGAGCACGGATGCAGTGATCGAAGGCGAGGTGAAGGTCAAGTAGAGACGTGCCGTGCCGATGGACCGAGAGTGGCGAAGGGCGGACGTGAGGCTTGGACTGAGGGACCAGAGGCCCGAGGATCAGCTGTGGTGGCTGGCGGCCTGTGACGACAACAAGTGAAGAAGTGCGGTCATGTGTTGCCTGAGTCGTGGACTTGGGGACACGTGTTGGTGGACGGGGTGCACGGGAGGTGCATCCCATCTACGGCGTCGGTTTGGTGGTTGAGCTCGAGAAAACCATCGGGTGGACGGTTTCCAGGTTTGGGCCCAAAACCTGGGCATGGATAGTTTCCGAGTTTGGCCACAAAACTCGGGCTGATGGTTTCCCGAGTTTGGCCACAAAACTCGGGCTGAGGGTTTCCGAGTTTGGCCTCAAAACTCGGGCTGAAGACGGTTTCCAGGTTTGGGCCTCAAAACCTTGGCGTTGAGGGTTTGCTGAGTTTGGCCTCAAAACTCAGATGCTAGTGGGCTGGTTTCCCGGTTGGGCCTCAAAACCGGGGGTTGGCTGAAAAGCTGGTTTCCCGGTTTGGGCCACAAAACCGGGGGTGCAGAGCGAGGGCGGCACGTGGCAGCAATCGGGAGGTTGCGTCGAGGCACGCTACGAGTTGTGCGAGCGTGGCCGTCGGATTCACCTACCACCGAGTTGGTCCAGAATAACCTTAGGGTTAGTTGGTTCGCTCTGTAATTAGTTGAGGGGTAGAGTAGGAATTAGAAATTAGGATAAGTAGAGGAGACACCCTCCTCCCTTCCTATCTCAGTCATTTGCTCTTTCATAGCTAGGGTTCCTGCTCTCCCACATCCCTGCTGTAGTGAACCTGAGATCCACAGAGAAGAGAACAATACCTCTGTGTCCGTGAGATTTTGAGGAAGTGAGACCGTAATCTCACTGTTGTAGCGTGTGGTAGCCACACGGTTGCAAATTCGTGGTTGTGATTCGTGTTTTGTTTGAGTTCTTCGCGGATTACTTTTCTCCACGTTTTTCCCGTCGATTGATCTCTTTGCTCGGTTCATCTTTTGCAAATCCGTTTAAACCAAGGTTGTTCTAGATCGTGAGGCACTTCTTTCCACCGAAGGAATTCACCTCTAACCTCACAGTCTAGGAGATCGAGCGATTTAAGTTTTTGCATCGGTTTTGCTCCTTAGTCCCGAATTCTTTTGATTCACCGATTTGGAGTTAGGTTCGAGCAATGATCTCTTAGGAGTAGCTCACTAACCTCCTTGTGACCTCTCAGATCGAATCCTAGCCCTGGAGCTTTTGATTCGGAGGAGATCGGGTTGAATCGTCGAAGAACTGTGCTGTTATCGGGGGCATCGGACGCTCGTCACGGGAGCATCGGACGCTGCTGTTCATAGCATCGGACGCTCCGGTGACACGTGTCAGTTCTGGCGTTTTTGAGTGGGCATCGGACGCAGGGCATCGGACGCTCCGTCGTCCATCGGACGCGTTCGAGGGTTTGAGCATCGGACGCTGAGGGTTCCCTGTAGCCAGCGTCCGATGGCTATGCAGTGAAGTTCCAGAAAGGTTCTTTTGGCATCGGACGCGTCCGGTGCTTGTACATCGGACGCAGGTCAGCGTCCGATGCAGTGAAAACCTCACTGTTTCGTCCGCCGTTTGTTCGTCCGACGTCGGATTTGGTTTCCGTCTGTTGCATTGGGTTTCTAGGGTTGTGTTGTGTCCCGCTGTGCTTCACGGAAGCATCCACCCTGCATCTAGGGTCGTGGACACTAGCAAGCTCTAGATTTGCTCGTGGGGTTCATTTTTGGGACAGAGACTATTAGTTTCCGAAAGGAAAATTTGGAGCTCCCATTCACCCCCCCTCTGGTCGCTTTCTGGTAGCACTTTCGGTCCTTCAATTGGTATCGGAGCAGGTTAAGGATCTTCCACCTTAGCCGGTTCCAGATCCACAGAAGGCGACTTGGATCGCGGCGTGGGCAAACCGCCGTTTTTCGATGGGACCAACTACGCGTATTGGAAGATACGCATGTCGGCCCCTATCTGCAGAGTTTGGGTGCTTCCATCTGGGATATTTGCAACTCTGCCGATTACGTGGTCTTGGCTGCACGTGTCTCTCAGCTTCAGATTGATGAGCACGATGCCAATAGCCGAGCCCGTAATGCTCTTTTCTCATGTTTGAGCATGAGTGAGTTTGATCGCGTTTCTCACCTCGCTACGGCTCAGGAGATTTGGGCTACCCTCATGCGTTTCCATGAGGGAACCTCTCAAGTCAAAACCCGACTCTACGAGTCGTTCAAACGAGAGTATGAGACTTTCGACACATGCCTGGCGAAAGCATAGAAAGTTTATTCGCTCGCTTTCAGGTCATTGTCAACGGATGAGGGGCGAACAAGGAGCTGTTGCCTTTCGACGATCATGAGAGAGCTTTGAAGCTTTGCATACTCTCGATCGGTCGGTGTGGGATTCCAAGTTTC
Organism: Coix lacryma-jobi var. lacryma-jobi; assembly: GCA_009763385.1. Taxonomy (NCBI): domain Eukaryota; kingdom Viridiplantae; phylum Streptophyta; class Magnoliopsida; order Poales; family Poaceae; genus Coix; species Coix lacryma-jobi. The sequence goes on from CM019828.1 coordinate 69,548,617, forward strand.
AAGCGATCATCGAATCACGAAACTATGAGACCCTTCACCGTGCGACGAGACTCTTTAGTAAGCTCAAGGTCCAGTGGAGATTGACGCCATGGCGAGTGCTTCTTATGAATCCTTCTTGGCCCCTCCTATGTGCTTTGGTTCTTCTGCTCTTCTGCTAATCCCACTGGTGGCTTTGCACTCTCTTCGCTCTTTTCTGTCACAGAGGAACAGCTTGAGTCTTTGGGGGATAACGAGCTAGCCTTGCTCGTCAACCGGTTCTCGCGGTTCCACAACAACCGCATGAACCGTCGCCGCGGAGGAGGACGCTCAGGATGCTATGAGTGCGGCGACCCCGACCACTTCATCGCCAACTGTCCCAAGAAGAAGAACTCATCTGGGAAGGGCAATCATGGGCACAAGTATGACTCCGGCAAGCGCAAGGAGAAGTATGTCCCTGCGAGGCACAAGCGGAGGGGCGGCTTCGACACGGAGTACATCAAGAAGAAGTACTTGGAGATGGTATCAGGTTAAAATGCAAGTTAGAAACAAGAGCAACATCGTGCAACACAAAATGCTCATTAACTCGCACAGACCCACGAGACAGCACCTTACCTTTGCTGTTGTCACCGAAGGTTATGTACTCCTTTCCGGCGACCGGACTAAGACTGGAGAACCACTTGGCGTTTCCAGTCATGTGCCTCGAACACCCGGAATCCACCAACCAAACGTTCTCCAATCATTTTACCTACATCAATAAAAGACATAGGGTGAGCAAACAGGCCAACACTGGGGTTAGTGAAATAGGGAGAATACCAGTGTTGGCCCCGCTGCTCAAAAGAACGGTTAGCAGAAAAACCATTCCTAGCACGCCTATGAGAGGAGCGATCACCACGTTGAGGAAAATGTGGTCCGCTAAGGGAGGAGCGTCCATCGCGATACTCAAAATGCGGTGGGGGAAAACGCTCAACTACAAAGCCACCACCACGGGGTCCATAGCCTACAACTGCAGGCTCCCGCCGGGCACACTCTCTACGAGGCCTACGCCTAGGGACTTTAGGCTCAACACCTCAAGGCCTAGCATCTCTCTCTCTCGGAGCTCTCTCCTGCCTAGGCCTGGGAACTTGAGGTTCTGGACCTCTGGGCCTAGCAGCACGTCTCGGGGCTCTCCTCTGAACATTCGGCACATGTACATCATGGAAAGGATGGTACATGTCCGGGTTGTTCATCTCCCAGCACGGCGCGCCTCTCGCTTGCGCCAAAAACAGAACTCACTCAGGTGTCCATCTCTCCCACAATGCTCACAATGGTACCTCACCGCTCTCAAAGGGGGTTGTTGGTACTCACAGCTGTGGGTGTGGATCACCTTGCCCTTCTGTGGCAACTCCTCCTGGATAGGTGGCATTGTGTCCTGCTTGTTCTTTAGATGGTTGGGTTTGGGAGCCCATTGCTGGTTCTTGGGTGGAGCTCTCGGAGGCTCAACAAAGACCCCATCCTTGGTGTTAGGCTTGAGAGGCTCTTTGGGTGGAAGCTTGGTAAGTTTGGGAGTAGTGGTGGAGTTGGGTTTCTCACTCGGGTTTAGACCACTAGACTCTTCAATCTTCCCAAAAGCAGAAAGATCAACACCCTGAGTGAAGCCTACACCAGGACCTCCAGCAGCTTGCTTGAATTGGGAGATCATCATCCCGAGCTGTGGCTCACCACAAGACACCCATGACAAGATGGTCCGAAGGTATGTGTTTTCCTCCTCGGTTTGCATCTTGTCATGCCTCACGTTGGCTATCTCCATCTCCAAACCCTCGCACAAAGCACACCTAGTCACACAAGTGCTACCCGAGCTAGCCTCCTCAAGAGACACAATCTTGGCATTCTTCTCTGCCAACTCGGATTGCAAGACAGGACAAGTCTTGCACGCACCCAACAACGAAGGTCTAGCCTTCAGCTCATCCACCTCTCCTACCAACGCAACATACTTACTTCTCAAAGTGAGAAGATCAGTCATGTGCATGGTCTGCCGATATTTGCAACTCTGCCGATTACGTGGTCTTGGCTGCTCGTGTGACTCAACGTCAGATCGACGATCACGATGCCAATAGCCGAGCCCGTAATGCTCTTTTCTCATGTTTGAGCATGAGTGAGTTTGATCGCGTTTCTCACCTCGCTACGGCTCAGGAGATTTGGGCCACCCTCATGCGTTTCCATGAGGGAACCTCTCAAGTCAAAACTCGACTCTACGAGTCATTCAAGCGAGAGTATGAGAACTTTCGACACATGCCTGGCGAGAGCATAGAAAGTTTATTCACTCGCTTTCAGGTGATGGTCAACAGGATGAGGGCTAACAAGGAGCTGTTGCCTTTCGACGATCATGAGAGAGCTTTGAAGCTTTTGCATACTCTTGATCGATCGGTGTGGGATT
>CM019828.1:69551508-69601045 GCA_009763385.1 Coix lacryma-jobi var. lacryma-jobi
GTGCATGGGGCGACGCACACTCGCCGCTGGCCCGTACCTTCGCTCCAAGCGAATGTGACGTCGTGTTTCAGCTACAGGTTTCTGTCAGTGCGACCGTCGCCTTAGACCTGCACTGGAAGCACAACAAAGCGACGAGGTTTGACCCCGCAGCCGGGGTCAGGGTAACGGTCTCCAATAGTAAGGGACCTCGCAAGCACACCAGCGTTACGCTAGGCTAACTTCGAGCCCAGTTCGGGCGCGCTGCTGCCGAGGGTCGCCTTCCCCCAACAGTAGGCCCCTCGTTGTCTTGGATCTAAAAGACGTTTTTTAGGCCGCAAGCAGCGCCTGTTAATGGGACAAAAACGTCGGACCCTCGACGCGACTCCCGCGCTGCTTGGGCTGGGCCGTTGTGGTGTTGTTTTATACATTGAAGCCTGTTTTCGTTTTTGCGCCGCGTTCTTGGTTGTCGTGCCGACGTCGTCGGGTGAGTGGCTTGTCTCCCTGCCTATAAATAGCACGAGTAGTGTGGGAGTTTTTGATTGTGGCTCTTTGTGCTATAGCCCATCCTGTTGTTGCAATTTGCTTGTAGCGAAGGTTTGTTTTGAGCTTGTCTGCGAGGGTTGAGACAGGCGTTCGCTTTCGGTAGTGTTAGCGTTGAAGAGAATGGCTATGTTGAAGCAAATCTGCCGTGCTGTTTCCCCCCACAGCAGCGGATGAGGGATTACCTTCGGATGTTGGTTTGAGCCGGGTTTGGGTGCAAGTGAGATTCATCTCGTGCGTGGGGTTTGATTGAGCGAAAGAAGACGGCGAGGCCAGCAGTGGGGAGGACCGTGCCGAAAGCGGATGCAACGAGGTTGTGGTGTTTGAAAGAGTTCTTTTCGGCTGGCCTTCGTCTTTCCCAGCTGACTCCTTCGTGACTTCGTTCCTCGAGGTTCAACCTGCGGTTTCATCAGCTTACGCCTTTGCTTCACAAGATGTCGGGTCTACGTCTGGGCCTGCAGGGTCTCAGGGGGTTGTCCCTCACTGTTGAGGGTTTTGTTCTCACTCATCGCTTCACATGCAGCCTGCAAGATACGGACAGCGGGGCAAGACCGGCCTTGGACAATTTGCTGGTGTACACTTTTTGCCACTCGCGCTGCGCGAGCTGGCCGGTGCAAAGCCAGAAAAACAAGTGGAGCAGCGGGTGGTCAGGATCCTGGGTTTTTAACAAACTCAGTGACGGCTCCGAGCTTTGCGGCGAACGACTTCCGGTGCTTGAGATGTGGGGCGCCGGGAAGCCTAAGATAAGCATCGAGGCCCTGCTGCGTTGAATTGGCCTGAGGGATCGTTGCGGGCTCTCAGTGCGCGCCGTGTATTTGGTGGAGAACTATTGCTCCTGTGCCAAGATTTGGCTCTTGGCCGACAGGCAAGACTTGTTCGTGTGAGAGAACGACCCAAGGTACGAAGGTAGGGGCATGAGAAGTCCTACTTTGGTCTGCGAGAAGGTCTGGGAAAGAACCCTTATGAATTTCCGAGGCGCATGGGATGGGAAACGAAGCTGTTTTCAAACGAGTTCAGCATGTGGGACGGACGATGCTCGTGGGGAAGCTTTCCCCTTGGAAGTGAAGGCTATCCAGAGCTTATGGGCGGCGAAGGTTCCGTCGACACACGTGAACAGATGTTTTTGACATGCTTGGCGTTCAGTACGCCGATGGCCGGCTCCTTCGAGCGACGACGCTCCGAAGAAGAGGAAGCGAAGGCTTCGGAGGACGGAGATCGTCTCCGGCCGAAGAGGGCGTGGTCGAGGCCGCGGGGAAGCTGGTGGCCACGAAGGTGCTTGCGACAAAAGTCACTGCCGGCTCGGTTGCTGGGGCACTTCGTTGGCCCGGGCCGGAGCGGCCGGTGGACGTTACGGTGCCAGTTCTAGTCGGGGGGACCCATGCCTCGCGTGGAGGGATCGGTGCTTTGGTCCAAACTTCGGGCGACCGAGGATGAAATCTGATGGTGATGAGGTGGAGAAAAATCAAGGGAGGGGGATACGGGCGATGGCTCGTCTGATGAAGGTAGCGAGGGTTCTTCTGAAGGCATGACACGGAATGAGGAAGGTGTCGATTGGAGGCGAGCCTCGTCCGGTTGTTGGTGGCGATGGTTACCCCAGCGCAGGATGAGCTTACACGAGATATTTGAGCCAGGTTATAGCCCTCGACGAGGTGCGGTTCCAGCTTCGCGGCTCACACCTTGGTGGGGGGTCAGAGTTTGATGGGGAACTGTGACTCTGCGCGGTCCCGGGTGAAAAAAGACCTTGCGAGGCTAGTCCGGTCGAGCCTTCCGGAATACGCCAGGAAGCTTGGATTTCTGATCCGGCCATGCACTGTTCACCAGTCCGGACCTTCGGGATTGCCACTTGCAGTGTAGCCCGTAGGAAACGGCGTTTTTTGGGCCGGATCATTTCGGCCGCATTTGTGTTGCCGGAGGCGGAGGTTCTCTTGCAGATCAAGCGGTTGGCCGGATACTCGATGATGTTGACGTCAATTGGCGGGCGATGCTCTTGAACCGCCTCAGCGCAGGCGGAAAGGTTAGCTCCGACATGGATTTATGGAGAACCCACTATGGACTGAACTTGAGAAAGAGAACAGCAAACTGGCGCGAGCCTAGAGAGCAAAAGAAATAGAAATGAGACATTGCTTCAGAAAGGCGCGAAGCTCGGAGGAGGCGACTGAGCTGGCGAACGTAAGCTTGATCTGATCGCCTGCGGCAAGGAGAAAGACAAAGCTGTCTGCCGAGGCCGAGGGTCGGCTAGTTGATTTGAAGAATCTTGGCGAACGACATGGAGAACGTCAGCGCAAACTTGATTGTTGTCTACCGAGGCTGGGGGGCTCAGCCGGAGAGCATTGCCTGCGGCTGACGCAGAGGCCTTCGAGGGCTGGCTGGGCAACGAGCTTGATGTGTTAGCTCGCTGGTTTCCAACGCAGCTGATTTTGGTGGCTACGCCGGGCCTTGGCGATGGCGAGCACGCTTCGACTGGCGGATTGTGATCATCTTCGCAAGGTCAAAAGGCCTAGCCATGTGTTTCGACGGTTGAAGCGGTTCGCCAGATGAGGTTGATGATGCAGAAGTCCGGAACTGTGCGATGCGTTTGCTTCGCAAGTTTTGGATCTCCGGAGGTGGCCGAGCTCTCGCCTTCGAAGAGGCTGCGAGGCTACGCGCCAGGTTCGCATTTTTGTTTAAGTTTTTTGATTTGTGTTGCTTTTGTTTTTAGGGGGTTTGTTTGTTGAATCTTGGCGAGGTTTGTCTTTTGTTTTGCTTATAGGCTCGACGAGATGCGATGCCCTCGCCGCCTGCGGAAGATGCAGCGAGGGGTGACCCGAAGCCGCCCCTGAGCCAAGCTGCGCGGGGGTTACGTTCGCCGAGATCGAGGCGTTGACCGGGAGCGGGCCGATTGTGGAAGGAGATGCTGCGAAGGAAACCACGGCGGAGGAGGCGTCAGCTGGGACCTCGACTGCTACCGCTGGCGAGGGTGTGGACATCCGACGAGGGGAAGCTGGGCAGGTGTGATGCCTGGGTTTGTTGGGGCGAGGGAGGCCTTTTTGTAAATACTATGGTTGTTTGTAAGGACTTGGCGAGGCTGAGACTTCTCGTATTTTTGTGCAACATGCAGGTTCCTGACGGAACCGTGCTAGACGTATTCGACGTGACCCCGCTGATGTTGAACTACCAAGATGTTTTTATAACTGGTGAATCATGGGCTCGCGCTAGATTTAAATATCCTTCGCTTTCCTTTGAACGTTTTTGGTGGTCGAAGGTGCGGGAGATATGATTTAAAGAATAGTAGGTCGAGTCGATTTTGGCGCGAGACAGACTATACAGATCGCCAAGCCGATCGTTATTGTTTGGGTCTTCGTCGACCTCGCAAGCTGGCGGTGATGATGATATTGACGAGAACACAGCTTGGAATATTTGTTCGGTCGAAGGGAGCTTGAAGTTGGTTCGGACGGGGCGCTTGTGATCCCGAAGGAAGAACCTTCGGAAGTTAACGAGACGAGGCATAGGTACATGTACAGGGCGAGGGTTTTGCCCGGGGAGCTGCCAATTGTCCCTGCAGCTCCTTTGTTGTGGGGGACCCCTGGTTACGGTGGAGGGGGGGTTTGAGGTGGAGGCCGAAGGTTTGGATGATTGATGTTGATTGAGGGGAGCGGTGGTTCCTTGTAAAGATTTTTTATTTTGGGACATGCTCGTTGTTGTAACGTTGTTTCGTGACGGTATGAGAAAAACGTATGGGTTGTGCCACGTTTGCTGTGCTACTTGTCGTTTCTTATGTTGTTGCATTGTTTTGACAGCGACGCCCTGCTTTATTTTGGGCGAGGCTCGGGCGCTTGCTCGTGTACTTGCTGGGTTCGGAAAAAAAAACAGCGACGCCCCCTTTTTCTTTAGCGAGGCTCGCGCGTTTGCTCTCGTGAGCTTATTTTGAAAAAACAGCGACGCCCCCTTTTCTTTAGCGAGGCTCGCGCGCTTGCTCATGTGAGCTTGTTTTGAAAAAATAGCGACGCCCCCTTTTTCTTTTAGCGAGGCTCGCGCACTTGCTCATGTGAGCTTGTTTTGAAAAAACAGCGACGCCCCCTTTTTCTTTTAGCGAGGCTCGCGCACTTGCTCATGTGAGCTTGTTTTGAAAAAAACAGCGACGCCTCCTTTTTCTTTAGCGAGGCTCGCGCGTTTGCTCTCGTGAGCTTGTTTTGAAAAAACAGCGACGCCCCCTTTTTCTTTAGCGAGGCTCGCGCGTTTGCTGTCGTGAGCTTGTTTTGAAAAAAAACAGCGACGCCCCCTTTTTCTTTAGCGAGGCTCGCGCGTTTGCTCTCGTGAGCTTGTTTTGAAAAAAACAACGACGCCCCCTTTTTCTTTAGCGAGGCTCACGCGTTTGCTCTCGTGAGCTTTAAGCTAGCAGATGTGATGAGCTTTTGGGGCTTCGCGCATCACGTAACTTGGGCGATGCGTTTTGCGAGGGTGCTGCTTTTCGAGCCCCTGGCGCGTTGTGCGAGAGTGCTCTGCTTTTTGGACCCGGCCGATGCCTGAATTAGCCCGAGGCCTAGCTTGGAGGGCTCGGGCGGGACGGAAAAAGTGGGTCCGCCCGAGGCCTAGCTTGGAGGGCTCGGGCGGGACGGAAAAGTGGGTCCGCCCGAGGCCTAGCTTGGAGGGCTCGGGCGGGACGGAAAAGTGGGTCCGCCCGAGGCCTAGCTTGGAGGGCTCGGGCGGGGCGGAAAAAGTGGGGCCCGCCCGAGGCCCTAGCTTGGAGGGCTCGGGCGGGACGGAAAAAGTGGGCCCGCCCGAGGCCTAGCTTGGAGGGCTCGGGCGGGTGCGGAAAAAGTGGGCCCGCCCGAGGCCTAGCTTGGAGGGCTCGGGCGGGGCGGAAAAAGTGGGCCCGCCCGAGGCCTAGCTTGGAGGGCTCGGGCGGGGCGGAAAAGTGGGTCCGCCCGAGGCCTAGCTTGGAGGACTCGGGCGGGGCGGAAAAAGTGGGTCCGCCCGAGGCCTAGCTTGGAGGGCTCGGGCGGGTGTGCTCGGGTTTTTGGGTTTCGCGCCTCCCTTTATCTTAGGCGGAGGTGGGATTCGCTTTTTGCGAGCCCCTGTCGTTTGTGCCAGGGTGCTCGACTTTTTCGACCTCCCCTTGTCTTAGGCGGAGGTGGAAATTGCTTTTTTTTTTGCGAGCCCTGTCGTTTGCGCCAGGGTGCTCGACTTTTTCGACCTCCCCTTGCCTTAGGCGGAGGTGGAAATTGCTTTTTTTTTTGCCGAGCCCCTGTCGTTTGTGCCAGGGTGCTCCGACTTTTTCGACCTCCCCTTGTCTTAGGCGGAGGTGGAAATTGCTTTTTGCGAGCCCCTGTCGTTTGTGCCAGGGTGCTCGAACTTTTTCGACCTCCCCTTGTCTTAGGCGGAGGTGGAAATTGCTTTTTTTGCGAGCCCCTGTCGTTTGTTGCCAGGGTGCTCGACTTTTTCGACCTCCCCTTGTCTTAGGCGGAGGTGGAAATTGCTTTTTTGCGAGCCCCTGTCGTTTGTGCCAGGGTGCTCGACTTTTTCGACCTCCCCTTGTCTTAGGCGGAGGTGGAAATTGCTTTTTTGCGAGCCCCTGTCGTTTGTGCCAGGGTGCTCGACTTTTTCGACCTCCCCTTGTCTTAGGCGGAGGTGGAAATTGCTTTTTTGCGAGCCCCTGTCGTTTGTGCCAGGGTGCTCGACTTTTTCGACCTCCCCTTATCATAGGCGGAGGTGAAGTTTGCTTTGAAAAGAAAAGGAATGTTTTTCGAAGCAATCTTAGCAGGTTTTCATCGAATGTGGCGCTCTTGAAAGAGATCCGCTTTTTCGATGTTTGGGAGTAGAGGGTTGGAGATTTTACTTTTGGGGTTCTAGCCTATATTAATGCTTTGGATACTGCCTCGTTAAAAAACCTTACGCCCCTTCGTAAGGAAAAGAGTGCAGCTCCTGTTCTTGTCAAGTACATGAGTGCGGATAACATAGTATGTGACAAAGATTACATAACGCGAGGGCTCGCTAAGGCTCCGCTATGGGTAGAATTTGCGAAGGTCGTCAATGTTCCAGGTGTGTGGTAGGATATTACCTTCGCTGTCGGAGAGGTGGAAAGAGCCTGGACGATTGCATTCTGCGATCAGGAACGGGCCTGTCCACTTAGGCTGGAACTTTCCGGCCATGCTGGCGTTTTGTTTACGGATGAGGACGAGGTCACCCTTCTGCAGGTTTTTGATTCTGACCTTTTTATCTCTCCATTTTTTGGTCTCTTCCTGATACTTGCGAAGGTTGTGAACTGCGCTGCATCTTGTTTCTTCTAGCAAGTCTTTGTCAGTTAGCTTTGCTGGCTCATCACTTGCGAGGGTTATTCTTGGTGAAACGTATTTTAGCTCCTCTGGTAGCACGGCTTCTTCGCCGAACAGAAGTTTGAAGGGTGTGAATTTGGTTGCTCTGCATTCGGAGGTGTTGTGGGACCAGGTGACTGCAGTTAGCTCGTCTGCCCATTTGCCTTTGGGTCTGCCTTGCAATTTTTTGGATATGGATTGGAAGATTGTTGCGTTGGCTCTTTCCACTAGACCGTTGGACTGCGGGTGTCGGACTGAGGCGAAGCATAGAATTGTTCCGATTTGTGCACAGAACTCTTTGAAAACCTCGCTGTCAAATTGGGTGCCGTTGTCGACGGTTAGATGTTGGGGGACTCCGAAGCGACAAACTATCTGTTGCCAGAAAAACCTTTTTACTGCGAGGGAGGTTATGGAGGACAGCGGTCTTGTTTCGGTCCATTTGGTGAAATATTCCACGGCTACCACAGCATAGCGAAGGTTCCCCGGAGCCGTCGGTAGTGGGCCCACGAGATCCATTGCCCACCTTTGTAGAGGCCAGGTTGGGCATATGAGGGTTGTGGGAGCCCCTGGGGCGTTTTGGTTTTTTGCTGTCAGTTGACAACCTTCGCACTTCTTGACGATGGTTTCAGCGTCTCTCAGCGCAGTTGGCCAGTAGAAACCTTGCCGGAAAGCCTTTCCTACTAGTGCCCTCGGGCCATTGTGTGAACCACATATACCTTCGTGGATGAGTTTGAGAATGTCGTTACCTTCGGACTGTGACACGCACTTGAGCCAGGGTGAGGTTACCGAAGCTTTGAACAAGGTGTTATCCACAATCTTGTACCCTCGCACTCTTTGCTTTAGTCTGTTCTCTTCTTCTTTGGAGCTGGGTTCATGAAGTCCTTTGATGTAGGCCATGATAGGTGCTCTCCAATCCTCGCATTGAATTGTGTTGATCAGCTTGATGCTGATTTCGGAAGCTTCGAAGGCTGACCGAGTGGAAGCCTCGTAGAACACGTCCGGAGGGAGCTGTAGCTGTTGCGCTGCTGCTTTGGCTAAGCAATCTGCTTCGCTGTTTTCAGTCCTCGATATTGCTTTTACTGTTATGCCGAGGAAGAAAGATTCTAACCTTCGTACATATTGAAAATACTTTTGAAGCTCTGGATCTTTTGCTTTGTAGTTCTTTTCAATGTGCCCCGCAATGACTTGAGAGTCTGTGTTGATGAGTGCCCTTCGGACTGATAACGATCGCAACCTTGAAAGTGCCAGAATCACAGCCTCATATTCAGCGGAGTTGTTTGTGCACTTGAAGTCCAGCCTTCGTGCGTATCTCAGCTTCGACCCGGAGGGCGAGATTAAGATAGCCGAGGCGCCGGCTCCGGTTACGCCCCAGGCCCCGTCGACGTAAACGATCCAAAACTGGTCCTGCTGCAGCTCACCGGGGCGAGGGTCGGGTGTCCATTCTGCTATGAAATCAGCCAGCACCTGCGATTTGATCGCTGTTCTGCCAACGAAGGTTACAGCATAACTATTAAGCTCCACTGCCCATTTTGCTATTCTCCCCACTGCTTCGCTGTTTTTGAAAATGTTCTCGAGGGGGTACGGCGAAGGTACTTGTATCTCGTATGCCTGGAAATAGTGTTTGAGCTTTCTTGATGCCATGACGACTGCGTATGCTATTTTCTCAAGCTCCGAATAATTTCTCTTTGGGCCCTCGAGGGTTTCTGAAACATAATAGATTGGGGCTTGTCTGGTCTTGTCGTTTTCGCGGAGCTCCTTGATGAGAACCGCGCTTGCAGCGTGAGGCGAGGCTGCGACGTAAAGTAACAATAAATCTCCCTTGCTTGGGCTGGTTAAGGCAGTCAAGCTGGTCAGATACTTTTTTAACTCCTCGAAGGCCTTTTGTTGGTGGGGGCCCCAATTGAATGGAGCGTTGCTTCTGAGTGTTTCGAAGAAGGGTAACCCTCGCTCTGCGGATCTTGAGATGAATCTGCTAAGTGCTGCCAACCGACCGGTCAGACGCTGAGCTGCTTTCTTGGTTGCCGGAGATTCCATGTTCATGATGGCGTCAATCTTCTCAGGGTTAGCTTCGATTCCTTTGACTGAGATGATGCAGCCTAGCAATTTACCCTCGCTTACCCCGAAAACACATTTTTCCGGGTTTAGTTTCAGTCCGGCGGACCGGAGGTTGCTGAACACCCTTGATAGGTCTGAAATGTGGTCTTCTTTCAGCTTGCTTTGAACAACTAGGTCGTCGACATAGGCAGAGACGGCGTGTTCGTCCTTGAAAACTTCGGAGGTCATGCGAGCGAAGGTTGAGCCTGCGTTTTTCAGCCCTTCTGCCATTCTTCGGAAGCAAAAGGTTCCCGAAGGTGTGATAAAACTTGTTTTGTCCTCATCTTCTTCATTCATCCAGATCTGGTGATAGCCTGAGAAGCAATCAAGAAGGGATAGCATCTGGCAGCCTGCCGCTCTGTCAACGAGGGTGCTTATGTTTGGAAGAGGGAAATCATCCTTCGGACAGGCTTTGTTCAAGCAAGTGAAGTCTACGCACATTCGCCATTTTTTGTTCTTCTTTTGAACTAGGACCACATTTGAGAGCCAAATTGGGTATTTGACCGGGCGAATGACGCCTGCGTCCAAAAGCCTTTTACCTCAGCCTTCGCTGCCTCCTTTCTTTCTTCTGACATCTTGCGAAGCTTTTGCTTGATTGGCCGATAACCTGTTTTGATGTTCAGGCTATGCTCGATCATTGACCTGTTGACTCCTTTTAGGTCTTCAGCGGACCAAGCGAAGGTGTCTGAATTTTCCCTGAGGAAAGTAACGAGGTTGCCTTCGGACTGAGGGTCTAGATTGGCTGATATGAGCACCTTTCTTTCTGTGTTGCCCTCGAATAGTTGAACTTGTTTTGTTTCCTCCTTTGGGGCTGCCTTCACTTTGTCTTTACAGACTTCACCCTCGTCGTTGATAGCGGGGGTTTGAGGTTTGGACAGATTGTGCACATTGCGTTGCCCTGGGGCTACGTTTCCTTCCGCTGCTCTCGCGATATTCTGGTCCCCAAATACTGCGACCACACCCTTCGGAGCGGGGAGCTTCATGCAGAGGTAGGCGGGGTGGATAACAGCGTTGAACGCGTTTGTTACCCCTCGGCCAAAGATGGCATTGTATGGGTAAAACATATCAACCACATCGAATGTGATGTGCTCAGTCCTGCAGTTGATTTGGTCGCCGAAGGTCACGGGCAGAGAAATTTTCCCGACGGCTCTCACTTGTTGACCACCGAAACCGTATAGGGGGTTGTCGGCCGGTTGCAGAAGATTTCTGTCAAGCTTCATGCTGTCGAAGGTTGAAGCGAACAAGATGTCAGCGGAGCTACCTGTATCGACCAGTATTTTGGTGACAGTCCACCCAGCGAGGTTGGTTTCGATCACCATGGCATCTGTGTGAGGGTAATCTCTTAGCTTCATGTCACTGGAATCGAAGGTTATGGGGATGTGAGACCAACGGCCGAATTTATGTGGTCCTTCGACGGCCACGTGGTGAACGCGTCTGGCATGTTCCTTCCTCTGCCGTTTGTTACCATGGTCTTCGTTTGAACCTCCGGTGATAGCTAGAATCACACCGAAGGTCGATGTTGGGTTGTTGATGGTCGTTTGGCTCGAGGCTTCGGCTTTCACAGGTTGTGGTGCTGGTAACGCGGGGATTGGCGGTGGTGGTGGCAGAGCGCTGGTGGCTTGGTGGGTTGTTGGAATTTGGTTTTCGGGGGTAGCTGGGTATGTGACTGTGTAAGGTGGGTTTTGGCGTTGTGCGGTGATGGTTGGCTGATAATGGGTTTGGTTGTAGAGCGGGTGGTGGCTGTAAGAGGGTTGTTGCGAAGGTAGGCCGTAGTTTATGGGGGTATAGTGGTATGTTGGATTTGGTGGGTGGAAGCTTGGTTTTCTTGTGTGATTTATGGTTCGGGAATCTGACGGAACAGGTTTCCTGGATTCCTGGTATTCCTTTCCCTTGGCGAAGCATTCGCATTGCTTTGTTGTGTGCCCCTTTCCCATTCCACAGAAGTGACAATACATTTTGGCAGGATCTCGCTGCTGGTAGCGCTGGTTTGGCGGAGGTGGCAAAACCTGCGGGGCTTGGCTGCTGGGGTGCTGAACGTCCCGTGTTTGATGTTCATAGTTTGTTGCTTTGTTGATTGCACCGACGTTGCTTTGCTCTTGGCGAAGGTTGCTTTCTCTCGGTTGAGGCCTCGGCTGTGGCCTCTGCTGAGACCTCCGAGCGTCGGACTTCGCTCTGAAATCCATATCGGCTCTGCAGTATCTTTCCATTGTTTCATGCAACTCTTCGATTGAGTTTGCCGGTTTTCTGGCAAATTTGGAGGAGCATGGTCCTGGGCGCAGGCCGCTGACTGCAGCGAGGATGACAGCCTCGTCAGATATCCCCGGGGTCCTTGCTCTGATTTGAATGAACCTTCGCCAATAATCTTGGAGCGGCTCGCGCTCTTCTTGCTTGCAATTGAATAGTTCGATGGGGTTTAACGGGGCTGGAGTGATGCCCTTGAAGTTTGTGCACAGCTTGTCTCTGAGGGAGGCCCAGGAATCCACAGTTCCGGGGCGAAGGTTGCTGTACCAAGTTTGTGCGATGTCTCGCAAAATGATGACAAAGGATTTTGCCATTGTTGATTCGTCACCGCCTGCTGCGGCAACCGCTGCTTCGTAGCTCATGATGAACTGGCGAGGGTCGGAAAGTCCATCATAGCGGGGTAGGTTTTGTGGATTATAGCATGGTGGCCAGGGCTGGGCTTGGAGTATTTGGGAGAGTGGTGACTTTGGATCGTACGGCATTTGGTGTTGCTGATGCCTTCGCTGATTGCGAAGGTTTTGCTCTCTCTCATCGGGGTAGAGTTGGCGGAAGTTGGGGTGTCTAACAGGATATGGCTCTGGGTGTACTGGTGGTGGTGGGGGTGGTGGATGGTGACGAAGGTTGTCTTGATTTGGCTCCTCATTCCCCTCTCGCAACGGGGGTATCTCCTCATTGTCCCAGCCCTCGGCTTCGGCTTCTGCCGCGGCGAGGGATTCCTCCATGCGGCGAAGCTGCTCCCTGGCCTCGTCTGCCCTCTGTCTGATCGAGCGCAGTCGGTTATGCCTCTCAAGCTGCTCCAGGCGCCTCTTCTTCTCTTGCAGCTCAGCCTCGAGCCTTTCAAGGGCCTCGAGGCCCACCTCTTCCTCTTCTCCTTCTCCTTCTCCCGAAGTGTGCGGGTGTGGCTGCGTCGCCGCTCGGGCCTGGGGGCCAGGGATTGGGGTTCCGGGGTGACATTCTCCCCTCCCGAGGGCTGAGTAATTTCCTCAGCAGGCGGGACCACCGTCGCCGCCTCCCTAGCAACGCGCTGGTCCCTCGTCGAAAGTGCTCTCCTGTTTCCCGCCATTTCAGTCTTCGGTCCCCACGGACGGCGCCAAACTGTTGGGAACACACTTGCCCAACCTCCGCACTAGTGCAGGGGAAGGAGCGAAGGTGGCCAAGTGTCGGATACAGTAGCGAAGGTGAAACGGAAATGGAAAGTGCTCGAATTCCCAAAAATCGTCCCTTACACTGTTCACCCCCTTGGTATTTATAGGGAATGCCAAGGGGCACGGGCCAAATTACCAAAGGGTACAGCAAAGATTCCTCGCCTCCGCGCAGGGAGGAAGGGCAAAAGCGTAAATACACAGCTGAAGCGGAAACCCTAATCAGTCACACTCCAGTGCGCCGCCACCTGGCCCTTGTTCGCCTTGTGGGAGTGGTGCGGCGGTCTCGACCTTCGGCCGCGCTCGCCCTTGGGCCCGCGCGCCTCCGCCATCTGCCGGGCCTCCGGCTCTGCTTGCCTCCGGGGAGGAAGAACGAAGGTTTAACCTCCGGCCGTGCTCGCCGGACCTTCGGCTTCGTTTGCCTCTGGGGCGACGCACACTCGCCGCTGGCCCGGACCTTCGCTCCAAGCGAAGGTGACGTCGTGGTTCAGCGAAGGTTTCCTGCAGTGCGACCGTCGCCTTAGACCTGCACGGAAGCACAACAAAGCGACGAGGGTTGACCCCGCATCCGGGGTCAGGGTAACGGTCTCCAATAGGAGAGGGACCTCGCAAGCACACCAGGCGTTACGCGAGGGCTAACTTCGAGCGCCAGTTCGGGCGGCGCTTCTGCCGAGGGTCCCTTCCCCCAACATAGATCAAATCTATCTGCTCTTAGATCAGATCGTGACTTTATCGAATATCTCGAACGCACAACATGTAACAACCAAGATTGACGAAATAGTCGATGAAAGGCTTGAATAGGCTATTTCCTCTGTTGTGAGCGTGTAAACCTCAGGATAGCCGAAACTGAGTATCTTTTAGGTTTAGATTACTTCATCAATCTTGATTGAGCAAGATGTTGTTTAAAACGTAAATACACATATAAAACAACATCGATAACTTAATGAATCTACTAGCTTGCCAAGCCAGTAGAGCTGATAACTAGTCAAGATCGAATAAAGTAAGAGATTGATCAGAGTCAAGACAGTCTCACAAAGACGAGCTTAGACCGATAACTAGCCATGCCATAGCTTAACAAGAGTTTGGTCGATGCCAATGCAGCCTTATTACACGATGACATAAGCCATTGGTGAAACTTACAAGCAAACCGGAGGTCGGTCGATGCCGATGCAGCTCTGCCTGATTGAAGGTCTCGCTGAGATCTACGTTACTCCTACTCCTAGGGTTTTGGCCGAGGGCCGATGTATTGATTGATTGGATGTCCTTACAAAACCCGGGTTTCTAGCTATTTATAACCCGGTTGACTCCTGACCTAACACGACTAGGTTACATAATAGGTAAAAATAAAAGATGATTCGAACTTGAACTCCGGTTGAGTCCGACACGTCTTCGAAGCCCGGCGTGTTTGGTCCACATGAATCCTTTTTGTTACGCTTGATCCATACGAGCTTCTTTTATTTTCAGGCCGATCCTTTTTCCTTAATAAATCAACCGTTTATGTTTGCAAAATATTAAATTTCTCGGTCCAAAATCTGGTGTAAACACATGCCCCCAAATTTTGGGATGAAATTTATTTTATTCCAAAAATGTCATTCTCCTTTCCTTAGGGTCCGATCGACTAACCTTTTCTTTAGTCGACCAGCCGAGTTTTCTTCCCAACCGTTATTGTTTTCTCTCAGGACTATTCTCAAACCCTAACCTCCAAAGAAGTCTGCCGCCATCTGATTCAAGCAAAAATCTTTTGAGCACTCAAATTTGGCGCTGCTGGAAGTCAAATGGCGACCCAAGATTCCATCCCCGAGGTAAATTTCAGGTTCCTTATCATCCTTCTTCTTGATGATTCTCCTTTTTTCGTGTTTTCCCTCAAATTTGAATTTTCAGGCGCTCCACGACCAGATCCTCATCCCAATTCAGGACAATCCAAATAATTTCTTTCTTGGCCCAGTAGGCAATCTTGATCCTACCGAAGTCATTACTGCCGTAACTCAGAGGGTTCCCTTCAAGAATTCAAACTTTGCTTCAAAGCACTGGGGCAAAACTCCTTTCAGGAACTGGCCATCGATCGTCCTAGGTTGGAGAGACTGGCTAATTAAGGTAGAGGCAAAAAAGAAGCGGATTGGATCTTTCGCAGCTTAGACCAGTGTATCACCCTATCCTTAGCTGATATGAAGAAAAACGAGCAAATGCTGAAGGCTGCCTGCTATTTTTGGTCTGGTACCTTCAACACTTTTATGTTCAAGCAGGGCCCTATGACCCCATCTTTAGCCGATGTGCACATGCTGACCGGCCTAAACATTGTTGGGTCGACCAACCCTTATAGCCTTCAAACTAAGCCCTCCATCAAGCTTGGAAAGCCTGGTGGATGGTCCAACTACATTACCACTTTTAATACCTCCCAATCTAGTGTTTCAGACCGAGAGCACATTATCTTTCTGAATATGTGGCTGGAGAAATATCTGTTCTGTGGTCAGAGTTGTGGCCCAACCTCCAATTTCCTAGCCCTGGCAGAAAAATTGCCCGTGACTTTAGATATACCTCTGGGAAAGTACCTTCTGGGAGCTTTGTATAGCATGCTGAATAAAGTAGCCCAGAGCTTGATGGAAAATGAAGATATCCCATCACTAATAGGTCCTTGGTGGCTGCTCCAACTCTGGCTTAACCTTCATCTTCACAGATTGGTAACCCCAGACTTAAAGACTTTATCCTTCCCCAAACTATATCCAGACAATCAAGAAAAATCACTGCCTGATGGTGCAAAAATGAGAAGATGCACCTCATTTGGAGAAGCTGCTGCTATGATATCTATTGATGAATCAGTCAGCTTCTTTTTCAAGATCTTCTACAAAGGATTCCCCGCTGCCATTCTCGGTTGGTTTCAATATCCAGATATTATAGATTTTGAGAGTCCATACACTTTCAGATTTCAAAGAGAATGTGACGATGAAGGTCTGAAGATCTTGTGCCAGATCATGAAGCCTTGCCTCCTGCCAACTGAAATTAGGCATGGTAGAGAAAAACTCCCATGCCTTATGAATTTTATCATCCTGTCATGGCAGCCAGACAAATTGGTTTTGGTCAAGTGCCCCCATCCCTTTATTTTGCTGATAAAGTCAGACCAAGGGAAGTAGTAGACTCTACTCTAGAGTATGACAGAATACTCCAACTGAAAAAATCTGTTCCCCTGAAAATGGTCAAGGAATGGAACTTCAGACCTTTTTCTTCAGTTTCTTTCCAAAACTTGTGGCAGCAATGGAGCATCCATCTCTTCAGCGAAGCTGTGTCCACTTATTGTCTGAACCTGGACTCAGACTTTCAGGCAACTGACGAGGTATAACCCAATTTGTCTTCAAATTCTATATCTTTAACACCTGCCTAATTCTGATATATGCCAAATTTTTGCAGGATTTGGTCACCTTGAATCCTCCAGAAATAAATTACAACATATGGTGCCCAAATCCAAGGATTGGCTGTGATGCCCCTACAATCAAAACTTTGATGAAGAGGAAAGCTTCTAATGTTTCAGATGATCAAACCCTCAGCACTTTTATAAAGAAGGTTAGCTCCTCCAAGAAACAGAAAATTATCAAGCCAACTGCTAAGGTTGTATCCAAGAAGAAAAAGAGAGATACTTCTGGCAGGAGCCAATCCCAGATAGAAAATGCCAATACAAAGGTAATAGGAATCCGCTCCTCTTTATTCTCATCATCAAATATGCAAATCTTTTATCGTTTACTTCCTGGAAATAGGCTGGTACCCATAATATCGAGTTGCCTCAGGAGCAGGTGGATACTCAAAATGTAGAATCTGAAGTACCTCCTCTTCCTGATATTGATCAAGAGCTTCCACAACTAGGTATGTTTCTTAACAATCTTATTTTTCTAATGAATGACCTTCGAATACTAATGAAGATTTCTTTCAGATGTACTCCCGGATCTTCAAATCATCCCCTCTGGCCAGGTACTCTAATCAACACTACTCCTTTCGACATCTCCCTGTTTGTGATTACTTATACATTTATCTGTGTAGGAGCAAGGAGAACCTTCTTCCCCTGTCATCCCTTTTGACTTAGAAAATTATATGGATGAAGGGGAAGAACCTATACCAGATTACTCCAAGAAACTCTCTGAAGAAACTAAGGCTCGGCTGCAATCATTACTTCCTCTTTTGGAGACCAATATAGCCGACCTAGTGAATGATGCAAGAGGAATTAGAAACATTTTTGACTTGATCAAAGATGAAATACCAGATGATCTCAACAAAGCTCTAATTCCTGTTGCTCATATAGAGTTTCCTCGGTTAGAATTCATGGAAGCCAGAGCCAAACTTTCAGTGTGTGAAGCTCAAGTACATCTGCCAGCACATGAGCAACATTGCATCTCTGACATGGTTGCTGCAAAGGATACTATATATCGACTAAATTCAGACTCCACTGTCCTCATCGGCAACCTGTCATCTCTAGAAGCTGAGAGGGATCAGTTGTTGAGCAGGCTTCAAATTATCGATGAACAGATCAAGTTGAAGAAAGATAGCCTGGAGAACATTCCTGTTGCTCTTCGTGAACAAGAGAAAAAGATAGCACTTCTTCATGGTGAGCTCCAGGATGTTAAAGCCAAGAAGAAACCAATCCCAGGTTCCATTGAAGGGGATCAGAAAAAGATAGCCGATATAGACGCCATCCGCTTGAATACTCTGAACGTATTAAAATCTGTACTAAACAAGTAATTCAGTCTATCTGTAATTCCTGACTCTCAACCCTTTCTTTATAAACATTCCTCATTGGTTGACAGGCGTTATGGTACTCTGTTTTTCATTTAACACTTGAAGCTCTATCAGCTATCTTTAGCCGATATTACCTTAGACGATTTAATCTTTTAGCCGATTAGTGCCAGAACGACCCATCTAGTCGATTCACCTTAGGATCTGGATCTGAGGGTGCCCCCCGAGCCAACGCCTTTCCACCTTCTCGAGTCTTACTCATAAATACCAGACGCTGGTTTCTTAAACACTCCGCGCATTCATTGCCTCACTCTTCGGCTTTTGTTCTCTTCATTCACCAACTGCTTCCCTTCTCCACTCGGCGGCTGAAGCAATGGCAGACAACCGCGGAAAGCGCCCTGCGGAGGCATCAGAGTCTGTAGACGGCCCTCCGGCGACCCGTCGTCATGTGCTCAAGTAATGATTTTTTCTCTTTAGCGCCTCCTTGTGCTCCGAAGCTTTTCATTCACCTGAGGAAAACCCTAACCTTTCCGCAGTCCTCCTCCTCTAGCAGACGGCCAAGGCCCAAGCCAACTCCCTCTAGGGCATGGGTTGGCAGTGGATGATGACGCCTGGGCTTTCATCCGGGGCGTCTCCGACACCCGACGCCTCCTGGAGGAGGAGCGTCGCCGAACCGCCCGTCTGGTGGAGGAACGAGAGATCCTCCGCGCCCGCCTCAATAGTGTTCTTGAACACCTAGAAGCGTCCGATGCCAGAGTTGCTGGTACATTCTCCAAATCTCCCAACTCATCACTTCAATTTTTTGTATAATCGCACTAGTGAATCTGTTAGCAACTGCTTGTTTGAGTACTTAGCCGATTTGTTCCTTGATTTAATTGAATCGGCTATCCCTTTTTAAAATTAGTCTCTTCATCCAACTGTAGAACTCCAACAGCAACTCGACTGGCTTCCTGGGCGAGCCACAGCGATTGCCGACCTTGTGAATGAGCGAGGAGACAACCTGCGGGCGCGCCTGGATGATGTTGGGACGCGCATCAGGGAGTTGGCCCTCCATGCCATTTGCCACGGCGCCACCTTCGCCCTCGCCGGAGCTGAACTCAGTGGGGCTGAGATCTCCGGGGAAGTCTCCCCCTCCTTCGTTGGCACCAGGACGAGAGAAGATTTCCGGGAGCTGGTGGAGGAGTTCCAGCCCCTAGGACTCGCCGTGACGGAGGGTGTCGCACCTGGAGGATCTCCAGAACAAGCTCCATCTGGATTAATTTGTTTTTAATGTTCCTTTTGGTGTATCCGGTCTGATGACCGAACAAACAGAACAACAAGTCTGCCCCTGCATCATCAGGCTAAATAATTTTGTTAAATATCGTATGCCTAACATTCCTTGCGTCGCATTGCTTGAGCTTTCAAAGGCTTTTCTTATCTCTTTTGATGAATGTTCTAAAGGCGATACTTCCTTAGTATCAACTATCAATTAAAATCAAAAGATGATACATACATATTGGCTATTTTTGTTCTAAAGGCGATACATTAGTATCGGCTATAAAATCAAACAAATCGATCTTTCGTTCCACCTCTAGAAGAAATAATCTTAACTGACACGCCATCGGCCTTAGCTTATTGGCATCGATGCGAATTTTTGCCAGCAAGTTAATCTGCTAGAACATTTTTGAAGCCGATTGCTTAGATCGACTGTTGACTTTCGTCGGCTATCTTGAGAAAGTCTTCTTCAAGAATACTTCCGGAAAAGCATTCCATGTTATAAAAGTTCCAAACACCAGGATCTGAATAAGCAATACTAACAGTCGAATTGGCTGGCACTACTTCTACAGTGTCACCGATCCACTGAATCACATTCTGATGCATGGTAGATGGAATGCAACAATTGGCGTGGATCCAATCCCTTTCAAGAAGCACACTGTAGGATCCTTTTGCATCGACTACAAAGAAAGTAGTCGGCATACTCTTGCTGCCAATTGTTAACTCGACACATATAGCACCTTTGGTAGCCGATATGTTGCCAGCAAAGTTGGTCAACCTCATATCAGTCTTAGCCAAGTCTTCTGTAGTCTTACCAAGCTTTCTAAAAGTGGCATATGGCATCAAATTAACTGCTGCCCTTCCATCAACTAGCATCCTATTTAAAGGCCTTCCATCAACAAACCCTTTTAAGTATAAAGCCTTTAAATGGGAATGTCTCTCAGGTTTTTGAAATGTAGCCTCTTCTGCTTGATAGATCCACTGAGCAACGACTTCTTCATCATCAGATTCTTCTTCATGATCAGAGGATCTAAATTCAGCAGGCAACATGAACAGAGCAGCGATATTAGCCGATGACTCACCTTTATCGGCTATCTGTTTGACTTGCCAGACTTTGGGTTTCTTCTTCTGGACTTCATCATTTCTCAACCTTTGAACCCATCACTTCTGGCTTTTGGCAGGCCAAGGCAGAGCCAGGACCAGGATGGCCATTGCCCTTATGGTGGCCTAGTCCCTTGATTTATCATGTCTCAACGAAAGGGGCTTGGCTCCCTCTTTCTCCCGCTTCCTCCTCTTCCCGACTCTTTTCGTTGTTGTTTTGGTGTCTCAAGAAAAGCTTCTCTCCTTTCTCCCCCATTACCGGGGCACTCTCATTTTCTCTCTCTTACTGTGTTTGTCTCGATTCTCCGTTCCGTCTCCTCCTTGTGCGGTGCTAGGACCTGAGACGGAGCGGCCCGGCTGTGGGGGATACGTGAAAGAAAGCGAAAAAGCGGCGGAGATCCTGTTAGGGGAAACTCGGTGTGAAAATTCCTGGGCTAAGGGAGGGAGGAGCACAGTATGTGGATTGTTTCTATTCCAACCAAAGAAGTAATTGTCCGTCAGAGTTCTTCAGCTAAAGGAGGTTGCCGGGCCCGGCTGTGGCCTGGAAATGTGGGGGTATAGGATGAAAGGAATGCCCGGTGGCCGGCCCCTTCGCAAAGATGTCATACCTTGGCCCTTTACTAGGCCACCTTGTGCCTGGCGATGGGTTTTTGTTTGGAGCATATTTGTGACTATTCTTGCGGCTTAAGAGAGAGCTGCATGAAAGGGTAAAGGAAAACAGGTATCAAAAGAGGCTAATGGTATAGGATCGTCTTTCTTGAGGTATTCTTTAGAGAGGGGTTGATACAGATGTGTTCCATGTTGATACACGACGCGCCTCCATCTCGCATGAACAGGGTCACTGACAGTTCTTGCTGTAAAGCGTTGAACTGGGGGTGGGTGAGGGAGCCAAAAAGGAGACCCTGAATGGGGGACCTCAGTCGTCGAACAGACTGAATCGGTTTCTCTTTTTTATTCTTAGGCCCTTTCGTGCTTTTCCTCTTTACTGCACTATGGTCCTTCTTAGTCAATCACTGAGGATCCGCCTAAAATTTTTTACTAAGATTTCTGACAGTTGGACCCTTCTTACACCTTTCACAGCCGCACGCATGCACACCCCCTCCTTCTTAAGTTTCAGGTGACATGTTGAATCATTGTTTCTTTTCATCCTATGTGAATATTCTTTTGGCTGTTAGCTGCTTCTTTGGATCCACTGTCGCGCACTGCCTTGGCTTTTATTATCAGAAGTTAATAACACCGTTCTCTCACTTCGAGGTTGCCGGAGCCACCATGTTGTTGTTGTGGAAAAGGATGGCCGTTGATGCTCATGCCTTTGGCCTTTTCTATGCCAATCCTTCCTTTAATTAATTATACAAAACGATTGCCCTCGGTATCATATCTCTGAAACACCTCGGGCAAATCATTAGTATTATGGGTACCAGAATTGATGAAACGGTGCATACTTTTAATCTTTAAGCTCCGCGACCGACGGGATAGTATGATTTCCCAGTCATTTAATTTTGACCCTCTCTTAGTAAGTAGTCAAATATTTTGTCGGCGCATTAGTGACGTCAAAGCTATATTGTATATCTTTTTCGGGATGATTTGGCTTTTACCAAGGCATGTATCACTGTTCTTTCTAGGACCAATCTACAGCCAGCCACTTCTTTCTTCATCCCTTTTATCTCCTGACATTATTGTCTTCATCTTCCAGGAAGAGTTGCTTGCTGCATTTGTATACTTTTCTTGGTTCAAGTAACTTGATGTACCGATTTTGGGGCAATCAATACTTGCCACCCTTTTTTAAGCCTCAATCGGTCATGTTGTTACAGACCAAGAAAGCCAATGCCTCTCCCTTATAGTAGTTTATCAATCCTCAAATCGCATGCTGACTTACCCTCTGAATCTGGCAATTTCCAGGACTAGCAGTGATTCTTACCTCTCTGAACCTTTGGAGGTACTGGCATCCAAACTCATTATTCGCATTGGAGGAGGTGATAGTGAGGTGGGTATCCATTTTCCTCGCTTCAACGTCCACTTACGCCTTTCTCCCCTACTCCAAATTGCTCCTTCCCCTGCACTAGTGCGTAGGTTGGGCAAGTGGTGTTCCCAACAGTTTGGGCGCCGTCCGTGGGGACCGAAGACTGAAATGGCGGGAAACAGGAGAGCACTTTCGACGAGGGACCAGCGCGTTGTCTAGGGAGGCGGCGACGGTGGTCCCGCCTGCTGATGGAAATTACTCAGCCCTCGGGAGGGGAGAATGTCACCCCGAAACCCCAATCCCTGGCCCCCAGGCCGAGCGGCGACGCAGCCACACCCGCCAACTTCGGGAGAAGGAGAAGGATAAGAGGAAGAGGTGGGCCTCGAGGCCCTTGAAAGGCTCGAGGCTGAGCTGCAAGAGAAGAAGAGGCGCCTTGGAGCAGCTTGAGAGGCATAACCGACTGCGGCTCGATCAGACAGAGGGCAGACGAGGCCAGGGAGCAGCTTCGCCGCATGGAGGAATCCCTCGCCGCGGCAGAAGCCGAAGCCGAGGGCTGGGACAATGAGGAGATACCCCCGTTGGAGAGGGGAATGAGGAGCCAAATCAAGACAACCTTCGTCACCATCCACCACCCCCACCACCACCAGTACACCCAGAGCCATATCCTGTTAGACACCCCAACTTCCGCCAACTCTACCCGTGAGAGAGAGCAAAACCTTCGCAATCAGCGAAGGCATCAGCAACACCAAATGCCGTACGATCCAAAGTCACCACTCTCCCAAATACTCCAAGCCAGCCCTGGCCACCATGCTATAATCCACAAAACCTACCCCGCTATGATGGACTTTCCGACCCTCGCCAGTTCATCATGAGCTACGAAGCAGCGGTTGCCGCAGCAGGCGGTGACGAATCAACAATGGCAAAATCCTTTGTCATCATTTTGCGAGACATCGCACAAACTTGGTACAGCAACCTTCGCCCCGGAACTGTGGATTCCTGGGCCTCCCTCAGAGACAAGCTGTGCACAAACTTCAAGGGCATCACTCCAGCCCCGTTAAACCCATCGAACTATTCAATTGCAAGCAAGAAGAGCGCGAGCCGCTCCAAGATTATTGGCGAAGGTTCATTCAAATCAGAGCAAGGACCCCGGGGATATCTGACGAGGCTGTCATCCTCGCTGCAGTCAGCGGCCTGCGCCCCAGGACCATGCTCCTCCAAATTTGCCAGAAAACCGGCAAACTCAATCGAAGAGTTGCATGAAACAATGGAAAGATACTGCAGAGCCGATATGGATTTCAGAGCGAAGTCCGACGCTCGGAGGTCTCAGCAGAGCCACAGCCGAGGCCTCAACCGAGAGAAAGCAACCTTCGCCAAGAGCAAAGCAACGTCGGTGCAATCAACAAAGCAACAAACTATGAACATCAAACACGGGACGTTCAGCACCCCAGCAGCCAAGCCCCGCAGGTTTTTGCCACCTCCGCCAAACCAGCGCTACCAGCAGCGAGATCCTGCCAAAATGTATTGTCACTTCTGTGGAATGGGAAAGGGGCACACAACAAAGCAATGCGAATGCTTCGCCAAGGGAAAGGAATACCAGGAATCCAGGAAACCTGTTCCGTCAGATTCCCGAACCATAAATCACACAAGAAAACCAAGCTTCCACCCACCAAATCCAACATACCACTATACCCCCATAAACTACGGCCTACCTTCGCAACAACCCTCTTACAGCCACCACCCGCTCTACAACCAAACCCATTATCAGCCAACCATCACCGCACAACGCCAAAACCCACCTTACACAGTCACATACCCAGCTACCCCCGAAAACCAAATTCCAACAACCCACCAAGCCACCAGCGCTCTGCCACCACCACCGCCAATCCCCGCGTTACCAGCACCACAACCTGTGAAAGCCGAAGCCTCGAGCCAAACGACCATCAACAACCCAACATCGACCTTCGGTGTGATTCTAGCTATCACCGGAGGTTCAAACGAAGACCATGGTAACAAACGGCAGAGGAAGGAACATGCCAGACGCGTTCACCACGTGGCCGTCGAAGGACCACATAAATTCGGCCGTTGGTCTCACATCCCCATAACCTTCGATTCCAGTGACATGAAGCTAAGAGATTACCCTCACACAGATGCCATGGTGATCGAAACCAACCTCGCTGGGTGGACTGTCACCAAAATACTGGTCGATACAGGTAGCTCCGCTGACATCTTGTTCGCTTCAACCTTCGACAGCATGAAGCTTGACAGAAATCTTCTGCAACCGGCCGACAACCCCCTATACGGTTTCGGTGGTCAACAAGTGAGAGCCGTCGGGAAAATTTCTCTGCCCGTGACCTTCGGCGACCAAATCAACTGCAGGACTGAGCACATCACATTCGATGTGGTTGATATGTTTTACCCATACAATGCCATCTTTGGCCGAGGGGTAACAAACGCGTTCAACGCTGTTATCCACCCCGCCTACCTCTGCATGAAGCTCCCCGCTCCGAAGGGTGTGGTCGCAGTATTTGGGGACCAGAATATCGCGGAGAGCAGCGGAAGGAAACGTAGCCCCAGGGCAACGCAATGTGCACAATCTGTCCAAACCTCAAACCCCCGCTATCAACGACGAGGGTGAAGTCTGTAAAGACAAAGTGAAGGCAGCCCCAAAGGAGGAAACAAAACAAGTTCAACTATTCGAGGGCAACACAGAAAGAAAGGTGCTCATATCAGCCAATCTAGACCCTCAGTCCGAAGGCAACCTCGTTACTTTCCTCAGGGAAAATTCAGACACCTTCGCTTGGTCCGCTGAAGACCTAAAAGGAGTCAACAGGTCAATGATCGAGCATAGCCTGAACATCAAAACAGGTTATCGGCCAATCAAGCAAAAGCTTCGCAAGATGTCAGAAGAAAGAAAGGAGGCAGCGAAGGCTGAGGTAAAAAGGCTTTTGGACGCAGGCGTCATTCGCCCGGTCAAATACCCAATTTGGCTCTCAAATGTGGTCCTAGTTCAAAAGAAGAACAAAAAATGGCGAATGTGCGTAGACTTCACTTGCTTGAACAAAGCCTGTCCGAAGGATGATTTCCCTCTTCCAAACATAAGCACCCTCGTTGACAGAGCGGCAGGCTGCCAGATGCTATCCCTTCTTGATTGCTTCTCAGGCTATCACCAGATCTGGATGAATGAAGAAGATGAGGACAAAACAAGTTTTATCACACCTTCGGGAACCTTTTGCTTCCGAAGAATGGCAGAAGGGCTGAAAAACGCAGGCTCAACCTTCGCTCGCATGACCTCCGAAGTTTTTCAAGGACGAACACGCCGTCTCTGCCTATGTCGACGACCTAGTTGTTCAAAGCAAGCTGAAAGAAGACCACATTTCAGAACCTATCAAGGGTGTTCAGCAACCTCCGGTCCGCCGGACTGAAACTAAACCCGGAAAAATGTGTTTTCGGGGTAAGCGAGGGTAAATTGCTAGGCTGCATCATCTCAGTCAAAGGAATCGAAGCTAACCCTGAGAAGATTGACGCCATCATGAACATGGAATCTCCGGGCAACCAAGAAAGCAGCTCAGCGTCTGACCGGTCGGTTGGCAGCACTTAGCAGATTCATCTCAAGATCCGCAGAGCGAGGGTTACCCTTCTTCGAAACACTCAGAAGCAACGCTCCATTCAATTGGGGCCCCCACCAACAAAAGGCCTTCGAGGAGTTAAAAAAGTATCTGACCAGCTTGACTGCCTTAACCAGCCCAAGCAAGGGAGATTTATTGTTACTTTACGTCGCAGCCTCGCCTCACGCTGCAAGCGCGGTTCTCATCAAGGAGCTCCGCGAAAACGACAAGACCAGACAAGCCCCAATCTATTATGTTTCAGAAACCCTCGAGGGCCCAAAGAGAAATTATTCGGAGCTTGAGAAAATAGCATACGCAGTCGTCATGGCATCAAGAAAGCTCAAACACTATTTCCAGGCATACGAGATACAAGTACCTTCGCCGTACCCCCTCGAGAACATTTTCAAAAACAGCGAAGCAGTGGGGAGAATAGCAAAATGGGCAGTGGAGCTTAATAGTTATGCTGTAACCTTCGTTGGCAGAACAGCGATCAAATCGCAGGTGCTGGCTGATTTCATAGCAGAATGGACACCCGACCCTCGCCCCGGTGAGCTGCAGCAGGACCAGTTTTGGATCGTTTACGTCGACGGGGCCTGGGGCGTAACCGGAGCCGGCGCCTCGGCTATCTTAATCTCGCCCTCCGGGTCGAAGCTGAGATACGCACGAAGGCTGGACTTCAAGTGCACAAACAACTCCGCTGAATATGAGGCTGTGATTCTGGCACTTTCAAGGTTGCGATCGTTATCAGTCCGAAGGGCACTCATCAACACAGACTCTCAAGTCATTGCGGGGCACATTGAAAAGAACTACAAAGCAAAAGATCCAGAGCTTCAAAAGTATTTTCAATATGTACGAAGGTTAGAATCTTTCTTCCTCGGCATAACAGTAAAAGCAATATCGAGGACTGAAAACAGCGAAGCAGATTGCTTAGCCAAAGCAGCAGCGCAACAGCTACAGCTCCCTCCGGACGTGTTCTACGAGGCTTCCACTCGGTCAGCCTTCGAAGCTTCCGAAATCAGCATCAAGCTGATCAACACAATTCAATGCGAGGATTGGAGAGCACCTATCATGGCCTACATCAAAGGACTTCATGAACCCAGCTCCAAAGAAGAAGAGAACAGACTAAAGCAAAGAGTGCGAGGGTACAAGATTGTGGATAACACCTTGTTCAAAGCTTCGGTAACCTCACCCTGGCTCAAGTGCGTGTCACAGTCCGAAGGTAACGACATTCTCAAACTCATCCACGAAGGTATATGTGGTTCACACAATGGCCCGAGGGCACTAGTAGGAAAGGCTTTCCGGCAAGGTTTCTACTGGCCAACTGCGCTGAGAGACGCTGAAACCATCGTCAAGAAGTGCGAAGGTTGTCAACTGACAGCAAAAAACCAAAACGCCCCAGGGGCTCCCACAACCCTCATATGCCCAACCTGGCCTCTACAAAGGTGGGCAATGGATCTCGTGGGCCCACTACCGACGGCTCCGGGGAACCTTCGCTATGCTGTGGTAGCCGTGGAATATTTCACCAAATGGACCGAAACAAGACCGCTGTCCTCCATAACCTCCCTCGCAGTAAAAAGGTTTTTCTGGCAACAGATAGTTTGTCGCTTCGGAGTCCCCCAACATCTAACCGTCGACAACGGCACCCAATTTGACAGCGAGGTTTTCAAAGAGTTCTGTGCACAAATCGGAACAATTCTATGCTTCGCCTCAGTCCGACACCCGCAGTCCAACGGTCTAGTGGAAAGAGCCAACGCAACAATCTTCCAATCCATATCCAAAAAATTGCAAGGCAGACCCAAAGGCAAATGGGCAGACGAGCTAACTGCAGTCACCTGGTCCCACAACACCTCCGAATGCAGAGCAACCAAATTCACACCCTTCAAACTTCTGTTCGGCGAAGAAGCCGTGCTACCAGAGGAGCTAAAATACGTTTCACCAAGAATAACCCTCGCAAGTGATGAGCCAGCAAAGCTAACTGACAAAGACTTGCTAGAAGAAACAAGATGCAGCGCAGTTCACAACCTTCGCAAGTATCAGGAAGAGACCAAAAATGGAGAGATAAAAAGGTCAGAATCAAAAAACCTGCAGAAGGGTGACCTCGTCCTCATCCGTAAACAAAACGCCAGCATGGCCGGAAAGTTCCAGCCTAAGTGGACAGGCCCGTTCCTGATCGCAGAATGCAATCGTCCAGGCTCTTTCCACCTCTCCGACAGCGAAGGTAATATCCTACCACACACCTGGAACATTGACGACCTTCGCAAATTCTACCCATAGCGGAGCCTTAGCGAGCCCTCGCGTTATGTAATCTTTGTCACATACTATGTTATCCGCACTCATGTACTTGACAAGAACAGGAGCTGCACTCTTTTTCCTTACGAAGGGGCGTAAGGTTTTTTAACGAGGCAGTATCCAAAGCATTAATATAGGCTAGAACCCCCAAAAGTAAAATCTCCAACCCTCTACTCCCAAACATCGAAAAAGCGGATCTCTTTCAAGAGCGCCACATTCGATGAAAACCTGCTAAGATTGCTTCGAAAACATTCCTTTTCTTTTCAAAGCAAACTTCACCTCCGCCTATGATAAGGGGAGGTCGAAAAAGTCGAGCACCCTGGCACAAACGACAGGGGCTCGCAAAAAAGCAATTTCCACCTCCGCCTAAGACAAGGGGAGGTCGAAAAAGTCGAGCACCCTGGCACAAACGACAGGGGCTCGCAAAAAAGCAATTTCCACCTCCGCCTAAGACAAGGGGAGGTCGAAAAAGTCGAGCACCCTGGCACAAACGACAGGGGCTCGCAAAAAAGCAATTTCCACCTCCGCCTAAGACAAGGGGAGGTCGAAAAAGTCGAGCACCCTGGCACAAACGACAGGGGCTCGCAAAAAGCAATTTCCACCTCCGCCTAAGACAAGGGGAGGTCGAAAAAGTCGAGCACCCTGGCACAAACGACAGGGGCTCGCAAAAAGCAATTTCCACCTCCGCCTAAGACAAGGGGAGGTCGAAAAAGTCGAGCACCCCTGGCACAAACGACAGGGGCTCGCAAAAAAAAAAAGCAATTTCCACCTCCGCCTAAGGCAAGGGGAGGTCGAAAAAGTCGAGCACCCTGGCGCAAACGACAGGGGCTCGCAAAAAAAAAAGCAATTTCCACCTCCGCCTAAGACAAGGGGAGGTCGAAAAAGTCGAGCACCCTGGCACAAACGACAGGGGCTCGCAAAAAGCGAATCCCACCTCCGCCTAAGATAAAGGGAGGCGCGAAACCCAAAAACCCGAGCACACCCGCCCGAGCCCTCCAAGCTAGGCCTCGGGCGGACCCACTTTTTCCGCCCCGCCCGAGTCCTCCAAGCTAGGCCTCGGGCGGACCCACTTTTTCCGCCCCGCCCGAGCCCTCCAAGCTAGGCCTCGGGCGGGCCCCACTTTTTCCGCCCCGCCCGAGCCCTCCAAGCTAGGCCTCGGGCGGGCCCACTTTTTCCGCCCCGCCCGAGCCCTCCAAGCTAGGCCTCGGCGGGCCCACTTTTTCCGTCCCGCCCGAGCCCTCCAAGCTAGGCCTCGGGCGGGCCCACTTTTTCCGCCCCGCCCGAGCCCTCCAAGCTAGGCCTCGGGCGGACCCACTTTTCCGTCCCGCCCGAGCCCTCCAAGCTAGGCCTCGGGCGGACCCACTTTTCCGTCCCGCCCGAGCCCTCCAAGCTAGGCCTCGGGCGGACCCACTTTTTCCGTCCCGCCCGAGCCCTCCAAGCTAGGCCTCGGGCTAATTCAGGCATCGGCCGGGTCCAAAAAGCAGAGCACTCTCGCACAACGCGCCAGGGGCTCGAAAAGCAGCACCCTCGCAAAACGCATCGCCCAAGTTACGTGATGCGCGAAGCCCCAAAAAGCTCATCACATCTGCTAGCTTAAAGCTCACGAGAGCAAACGCGTGAGCCTCGCTAAAGAAAAAGGGGGCGTCGTTGTTTTTTCAAAACAAGCTCACGAGAGCAAACGCGCGAGCCTCGCTAAAGAAAAAGGGGGCGTCGCTGTTTTTTTTCAAAACAAGCTCACGACAGCAAACGCGCGAGCCTCGCTAAAGAAAAAGGGGGCGTCGCTGTTTTTTCAAAACAAGCTCACGAGAGCAAACGCGCGAGCCTCGCTAAAGAAAAAGGAGGCGTCGCTGTTTTTTCAAAACAAGCTCACATGAGCAAGTGCGCGAGCCTCGCTAAAAGAAAAAGGGGGCGTCGCTGTTTTTTCAAAACAAGCTCACATGAGCAAGTGCGCGAGCCTCGCTAAAAGAAAAAGGGGGCGTCGCTATTTTTTCAAAACAAGCTCACATGAGCAAGCGCGCGAGCCTCGCTAAAGAAAAAGGGGGCGTCGCTGTTTTTTCAAAATAAGCTCACGAGAGCAAACGCGCGAGCCTCGCTAAAGAAAAAGGGGGCGTCGCTGTTTTTTTTTTCCGAACCCAGCAAGTACACGAGCAAGCGCCCGAGCCTCGCCCAAAATAAAGCAGGGCGTCGCTGTCAAAACAATGCAACAACATAAGAAACGACAAGTAGCACAGCAAACGTGGCACAACCCATACGTTTTCTCATACCGTCACGAAACAACGTTACAACAACGAGCATGTCCCAAAATAAAAATCTTTACAAGGAACCACCGCTCCCCTCAATCAACATCAAATCATCCAAACCTTCGGCCTCCACCTCAAACCCCCCCTCCACCGTAACCAGGGGTCCCCACAACAAAGGAGCTGCAGGGACAATTGGCAGCTCCCCGGGCAAAACCCTCGCCCTGTACATGTACCTATGCCTCGTCTCGTTAACTTCCGAAGGTTCTTCCTTCGGGATCACAAGCGCCCCGTCCGAACCAACTTCAAGCTCCCTTCGACCGAACAAATATTCCAAAGCTGTGTTCTCGTCAATATCATCATCACCGCCAGCTTGCGAGGTCGACGAAGACCCAAACAAATAACGATCGGCTTGGCGATCTGTATAGTCTGTCTCGCGCCAAAATCGACTCGACCTACTATTCTTTAAATCATATCTCCGCACCTTCGACCACCAAAAACGTTCAAAGGAAAGCGAAGGATATTTAAATCTAGCGCGAGCCCATGATTCACCAGTTATAAAAACATCTTGGTAGTTCAACATCAGCGGGGTCACGTCGAATACGTCTAGCACGGTTCCGTCAGGAACCTGCATGTTGCACAAAAATACGAGAAGTCTCAGCCTCGCCAAGTCCTTACAAACAACCATAGTATTTACAAAAAGGCCTCCCTCGCCCCAACAAACCCAGGCATCACACCTGCCCAGCTTCCCCTCGTCGGATGTCCACACCCTCGCCAGCGGTAGCAGTCGAGGGTCCCAGCTGACGCCTCCTCCGCCGTGGTTTCCTTCGCAGCATCTCCTTCCACAATCGGCCCGCTCCCGGTCAACGCCTCGATCTCGGCGAACGTAACCCCCGCGCAGCTTGGCTCAGGGGCGGCTTCGGGGTCACCCCTCGCTGCATCTTCCGCAGGCGGCGAGGGCATCGCATCTCGTCGAGCCTATAAGCAAAACAAAGACAAACCTCGCCAAGATTCAACAAACAAACCCCCTAAAAACAAAAGCAACACAAATCAAAAAACTTAAACAAAAATGCGAACCTGGCGCGTAGCCTCGGCAGCCTCTTCGAAGGCGAGAGCTCGGCCACCTCCGGAGATCCAAAACTTGCGAAGCAAACGCATCGCACAGTTCCGGACTTCTGCATCATCAACCTTCATCTGGCGAACCGCTTCAACCGTCGGAAACACATGGCTCGGCCTTTTGACCTTGCGAAGATGATCACAATCCGCCAGTCGAAGCGTGCTCGCCATCGCCAAGGCCCCGGCGTAGCCACCAAAATCAGCTGCGTTGGAAACCAGCGAGCTAAACACATCAAGCTCGTTGCCCAGCCAGCCCTCGAAGGCCTCTGCGTCAGCCGCAGGCAATGGCTCTCCGGCTGAGCCCCCAGCCTCGGTCAGACAACAATCAAGTTTGCGCTTGACGTTCTCCATGCTCGTTCGCCAAGATTCCTTCAAATCAACTAGCCGACCCTCGGCCTCGGCCAAAGCTTTGTCTTTCTCCTTGCCCGCGGCGATCAGATCAGCGTTACGCTTCGCCAGCTCAGTCGCCTCCTCTCGAGCCTTCGCGGCCTTTTCTGAAGCAATTCTCATTTCATTTTCTTTGCTCTCTAGGCTCCGCGCCAGTTTGCTGTTCTCTTTCTCAAGTTCAGTCATATGGTTCCTCATAAACTCCATGTCGGAGCTAACCTTCCGCCTCGCTGAGCGGTTCAAGAGCATCAGCTCCGCCAACTTGACGTCAACATCATCGAAGGTATCGCCAACCGCTTGATCTGCAAGAAGAACCTCCGCCTCCGGCACACAAATGCGGCCGAAGATCCGGCCCAAAAAAACGCCTTTCCTCCGGGCTACACTGCAAGTGGCAATCCCGAAGGTCCGGACTGGTGAACAGTGCAGTGGCCGGATCAGAAATCCCAAGCTTCCTGGCGTATTCCGGAAGGCTCGACCGGCTAGCCTCGCCAAACGGTCTTTTTCCCCGGGACCGCGCAGAGTCAAGTTCCCCATCAAACTCTGACCCCTCCACCCAAAGGTGTGAGCCCGCGAAGCTGGGAACCGCACCTCGTCGAGGGCTACCTGGCTCAATATCTCGTGTAAGCTCATCTGCGCCCTGGGTAACCATCGCACCAACAACCGGCGAGGCTCCGCCTCCAATCGACACCTCCTCATCCGTGTCATGCCCTTCAGAAGAACCCTCGCTACCTTCATCAGACGAGCCCTCGCCCGTCTCCCCCTCCCTTGCATTTTTCTCCACCTCATCACCATCAGATTCATCCTCGTCGCCCGAAGTTTGGACCAAAGCACCGATCCCTCCAACGCGAGGCATGCGTCCCCCGACTGAACTGGCACCCCGGCCGCTCCGGCCCGCGGCCAAAGAAGTGCCCGCAGCAACCGAGCCCGCAGTGACCTTTGTCGCAAGCACCTTCGCTCGGCCACCAGCTTCCCCGCGGCCTCGACCACGCCCTCTCTTCGGCCGAGAGACGATCTCCGTTCCTCCCGAAGCCTTACGCTTCCTCTTCTTCGGCGCGTCGTCGCTCGAAGGAGCCGGCCAGTCGGCGTACTGAACGCCAAGAATGTCAAACATTCTGTTCACGCGACCTTCGCCGCCCATCAAGCTATGGATAGCCTTCACTTCCAATGGGGAAAGCTTCCCCACGAGCTCGTCCGTCCACTGCTGAACTCGTTTGAAAACAGCTTCGTTCCCATCCTCGCGCCTCGGAAATTTCTTAAGGGTTCTTTCCCAGACCTTCTCCAGATCCAAACTAGGCTTCTTCAAGCCCCTACCTTCGTACCTTGGGTCGTTCTCCACAACGAACCAAGTCTGCCTTCGGCCAAGAGGCCAAATCTTGGCACAGCAATATTCCTCCACCAAATCACGCGCGCACTGAGAGCGCGCAACGACCCTCAGGCAATCAACAGCAGCATGGGCCTCGATGCTCATCTTAGCTTCGGCGCCCACATCTCCAAGCACCGGAAGCTCGCCGCAAAGCTCGGAGCCGTCACTGAGTTTGTAATAAAACCAGGACTCCTGCCACCCGCTGCTCCACTTGTTTTTCTGCGCTTGCACCGGCAGCTCCGCGCCGGCGCGATGGCAAAAAGTGTACACCGCAAATTGTCCAAGGCCGGTCTTGCCCTCGCTGTCCGTAATCTTGCGAGGCTGCATGTGAACGCGATGAGTGCGAACAAAACCCTCAACATGAGGGACAACCCCCTGAGACCTGCAGGCCCAGACGTAGACCGACATCTTTGTGAAGCAAGAAGGCGTAAGCTGATGAAACCGCAGGTTGAACCTCCGCAGGACCGAAGTCACGAAGGAGTCAGCTGGGAAGCGAAGGCCAGCCGAAAAGAACTCTTCAAACACCACAACCTCGTCTGCATCCGGCTTCGGCACGGTCTCCCCACTGCTGGCCCTCGCCTTGCCTTCCTCAATCCAACCCCACCGCACGTAAGATGCAATCTCACTTGCACAAACCCGGCTCAAACCAAACTCGAAGGTAATCCCCTCATCCGCGGCTGTGGGGGAAACAGCACGAGCAGTTTGCTTCAACCTAGCCATCTCTTCAACTGCTAACACTACCGAACAGCGAACGCCTGTCTCAACCCTCGCAGACAAGCTCAAACAAACCTTCGCTACAAGCAAATTGCAACAACAGGATGGCTATAGCAACAAAGAGCACAATCAAAACTCCCCACCTACTCGTGCTATTTATAGGCCGGGAGACAAGCCCCTCACCCGACGAAGTCGGCACGACAACCAAAGAACGCGGCGCAAAAAACGAAACAGGCTTCAATAGTATAAAACAACACCACAACGGCCCAGCCCAAAGCAGCCGCGGGCGTCGCTGTCGAGGGTCCCGTTTTGTCCCCATTAAAAGGCGCTGCTTGGGCCTAAACACGCTCTTTTAGATCCAAGACAACGAGGGGCTACTGTTGGGGGAAGGGACCCTCGGCAGAAGCGCCGCCCGAACTGGCGCTCGAAGTTAGCCCTCGCGTAACGCCTGGTGTGCTTGCGAGGTCCCTCTCCTATTGGAGACCGTTACCCCTGACCCCGGATGCGGGGTCAACCCTCGTCGCTTTGTTGTGCTTCCGTGCAGGTCTAAGGCGACGGTCGCACTGCAGGAAACCTTCGCTGAACCACGACGTCACCTTCGCTTGGAGCGAAGGTCCGGGCCAGCGGCGAGTGTGCGTCGCCCCAGAGGCAAACGAAGCCGAAGGTCCGGCGAGCACGGCCGGAGGTTAAACCTTCGTTCTTCCTCCCCGGAGGCAAGCAGAGCCGGAGGCCCGGCAGATGGCGGAGGCGCGCGGGCCCAAGGGCGAGCGCGGCCGAAGGTCGAGACCGCCGCACCACTCCCACAAGGCGAACAAGGGCCAGGTGGCGGCGCGCTGGAGTGTGACTGATTAGGGTTTCCGCTTTAGCTGTGTATTTACGCTTTTGCCCTTCCTCCCTGCGCGGAGGCGAGGAATCTTTGCTGTACCCTTTGGTAATTTGGCCCGTGCCCCTTGGCATTCCCTATAAATACCAAGGGGGTGAACAGTGTAACGGACGATTTTTGGGAATTCGAGCACTTTCCATTTCCGTTTCACCTTCGCTACTGTATCCGACACTTGGCCACCTTCGCTCCTTCCCCTGCACTAGTGCGGAGGTTGGGCAAGTGTGTTCCCAACAATCTAACATGTCTATTACGGCTGTATTCCCGAACCCCACTGATGTATATGATAAATTAAGTCTGTTTATCTTAGTTTAAATCATAGCTTTGACGGATAGATCTGGTTCGTGCCTCATGGACCCTATATCGACTAAAATAGCCGATACAGTTATGCTTCACTCACAATGTGTTCTTTTAAGTGGCTTGGAATTAACGGATCTACTCTTTGCACGAGACATGATCTAGCTTGACCATCATCATGGTTGTATGAAGACACCCCACTATTGATGTTTAAGCTATTTTATCGATTTATTTGTTATTATGGCTGCATGGAGATACCCCCACTGTTAACGAATAGAACTGCTTGTGCAATTAGTCGATACGTTGTTTTCATGTTGTTTATGCGTACACATAGATCTTTTCTGTTAATATTTTCTAAGTTTATCGGCTGTTTATTTATTACAAACATTTATCTTATATATTTTATAGCCGTTATGCTTCATATCTTTTTTAATGCTTTTCATGCATTTTCATGGGAGTTGACTCTGTAGTCAAAATCCTAAAGACAAGTGGCTATATCAGAGCCGCATAATTTGGAACTGTCTAGCATCAAACCGGCAGGTTCCACAATTTGACAGATTTTTTCTTCTCCTTTTCAATTACAGGTCAAATTGACTGGCACGCCCGAAGTCGATTTTGCTGAGAATCGGCACCACCGCTTGTCGAAGGTTCAGGAGGTCAGGACTTGCTCCGTACGCCCTCTGAGGACCGTGCATTCGAGTGTGTTGGCGCTACCAACCGACTTTTGTGTCAACAGTACTCATATACTCATGTTTTTTTTAATTTAGGTGTTACTCCCTTCGGTCTATTTTATCTGACGTGGTTTAGAATGACACAATCTTCTAAATTAAAATTTGACCATTCATATAAGATTTTATGCATGGTCTAGATGGACCGTCACGATGATTTCGCTAGAGGGCCTCAAAATCCTAGGGCCGGCACTGGAACAGAGCCACTGGAGTACATATACATCCTCTATCCATTCGATTTAAACCATGGCACAAATGCCAAGTATGAGTGTCCGTTTTTTCTTCGAACTAATATAAGCTTTCGTTGACACCCGTACCACACCTGCCTAGGATAAGTTTTAATGTAGTATAGGAGGCATGCATGGTCATGTGCCCAGTAGAATAAGTAATTGGTTTAGGAGCGTCATATATCAGTTCAACTCTTATACTCCGTATCATTATATGTACTCTTATACCAGAAAAAAAAAACTTAAACTATTTTGTATCTTTCTGTCGGCACTCGTCTTCCAGTTGATACCCAAGCTTCGGCCCAGCCCAGGAGGAGCCATCGCCCAAGGTCCAAGAACATTAGGACTAGTGGCCCAGAATGGGAAATGTAATTGGCCATCTGTTAGGCCCATGAATGAGTGTACAAGAGAGCGGAGAGGTCCGGGAAGAAACCCTAAGAACAATTACCCTATCGAATATCCAACTACTACCGCCGACAGCCTGTCCGGCGGGCGAGTCCTCTCTCTGATCTTCCCCGAGCAGCGCCGCCGCAGCGAGCGGTGCTGGCATCTGGTATCAAAGCCGACGAGCCTTGGCGCCGGCGAAGTCCTGGAGTCTACGCCAGCCCCCCCCCCCCCCCCCCCCCCCCCCCCGCCCACCCACCACTTCACCTGCCTCCAGCGGTCCCAAGGGATCATGGATCCGAACGTCCGGAGCGTGCTCGACGAAATGCTCAAGCGCTGGGAGGACTTCGATGTGCGTTCCGCTGAGCGCTCCAGCGCTGGGAGACGTGGTTCGAGGAAGCCACGGCGACCCTGCAGGAGAAGGAAGTGGCGGTCGACGAGCACCTCGCCGCGTTGGAGGGATTCGCCTCCAGCCAGTACTCCGCCGCGGTGGTCGCCGACAACTGGGGAGCTCACTTTGAATCTCGCGTCTCCGACCTCGAGTCTCGTATGAACGACCTCGAGCTCGTCCGCCTAGCTGAGATCGCCAGCGAGAGGGACGACCGCGTGGCGGATCTCGAAGGCGCAATCGACGGTCTTCAATCCTGGAGAAACGGGATCGACGGGGAGATCCGCGAGTTCCGCCGCAACCTCTTCACCGTCAAGCATATGGAGTCCGCGCTGTAGCACCCCAAGCTGCCAGGGCGGATGGAATTGGCGTCCGAGCGCTCACCTACCAGAGCTACCACCGACTGGCCCTACGGGCACCACGTCAACACGACTCCACGAGAACGGTACTATGGTGGAGTTTTCACCATAGATCCGTCCCCGGCATATGGTACGTCCATGTTCTCACCTCCACCTCCTCCTCCTCCACCTCCACTTGATCCCTTCCCACCAAAACAACATCTAGTTCACCCTACACCACCACCATACGATTTTCCCAATTTCCATTCCCAATCCGGTCAGTTGGGTCATCTTCCTAAGATACATTTTCCCCCTTTCGATGGAACTACACCACAACTTTGGATTACACAGGCCCATTCCTACTTTGACATGTATTTTGTTGATTGGTCCATGTGGGTTCGCGTTGCTACTATGCACTTCATTGACTCTGCTAACTACTGGCTTCAGTCGGTAGCCCATCGTCTCGGTTCAGTCAGTTGGCTCCAATTCTGTGCGATGATCCGCGAGCGTTTTTGCCGTGATCAGCACGAGCTTCTCCTTCGCCAACTCTTCCACATT
This sequence comes from Coix lacryma-jobi var. lacryma-jobi, assembly GCA_009763385.1. Classification (NCBI taxonomy): domain Eukaryota; kingdom Viridiplantae; phylum Streptophyta; class Magnoliopsida; order Poales; family Poaceae; genus Coix; species Coix lacryma-jobi. Next base: position 69,588,337 of record CM019828.1, read on the forward strand.
CGGCTGAACGGCTCGGTCCAAGAGTACGTTGACAAATTCGTTGATCTCATTGAACAGTTTTCTGCCTACACACCAAACCCAGACACCTTGTCCTATACCACCCGATTCATTGATGGTCTTCGTGATGAAATCCGTGCAGTCATTCTTGTGCAACGTCCTAGCGATTTTGATACTGCTTGTTCGCTCGCTCTGTTGCAGGAAGAAGTTGTGGAGCCATCTCGCCGAAAGGACTTCAAGCGAGCGGATCCCCCACTGTTCCACAAGACGGCGCCGGTTCGGGGGCCTCTACCTCCCCCGCCCCCTCGGCCCGGGCCCGGTGCTCCACCACATGACGATCGTCGTGCTGATCATCGTCGAACCTCTGTTGACGACAAGCTGCAGACTCTACGGTCGTACCGCAAGGCTAAAGGTCTATGCATGCATTGTGGTGAGAAGTGGCATCAAGGCCACAAGTGCAATCCGAATAAGCAACTCCATGTCTTACAGGAAGTATGGGATCTCTGTCAGGATGCTTTTGTTGAGGATGGCTGCCTTGAGCCTGAAACAAATACATAATCTGAGCAGGTCTTCATGTTGCTCTCTGCTGCCACAGTTTCTCAGTCTGCTCACCCTAGGACACTGCAGTTCGAAGGCCTCATTCAGGGTCATCCCATTTCTATTCTTCTTGACTCAGGCAGTACTCATTCCTTTGTGGATAGCAAGTTGGCAGTATCTCTGGATGGAATTCAACCTCTTAAGGTTCCTGCAGCAGTCAAGGTGGCCAATGGCAGTTCTGTTTCTTGTGGTACTCAGTTACAGAATGCAGCGTGGTCGATACATGGCTATACTTTCAACTCCACTTAAGGTGATTCCTATTGGTTCCTATGACATGATTTTAGGAATGGACTGGCTCCAAACCTTTTCTCCCATGAAAGTACATTGGCTTCACCGGTGGCTTCAGATCCCATATGGTCAAAAGCTCATCATACTTCAAGGGGTGTTACCCGATCAGTTGCAGTGCTCCTGGGTCCAGTTGTACGGGGTTTCTGATGTGGGGCAGCCAAGTACAGTTCCTTCTTAGGTGCAAGTTGTTCTGGATCAGTTTCATCACTTGTTTCAGCAGGCCAGTGAGTTGCCGCCACGACGGGCATGTGACCATTCCATTCCCTTAATTCCTGGTGCACAACCGGTTGTGGTCCGTCCATACCGTTACTCCCCAGCTCTGAAATCAAAAATCAAAGCCCAGGTGACAGAGATGCTCCAATCAGGCCTGATCCGACCGAGCACCAGTGCCTTTTCTTCCCCAGTTTTGCTTGTTTGCAAGAAGGATGGCACTTGGCGCTTTTGCGTCGACTACAGGCAGCTGAATGCTTTAACAGTCAAAAGCAAGTTCCCTATACCTATCATTGATGAACTGCTCGATGAACTTTCCAATGCTCGTTGGTTTTCTTGCCTGGACCTCAGAGCTAGCTTCAATCAAATCCGGTTGGCACTCAGAGAACAACATAAAACGACATTCCAAACACACTAGGGGCACTTCGAGTTCACTGTTATGGCATTCGGGTTGACGGGAGCACCCAATTCTTTCCAAGGCGCTATGAATACTACGTTAAAGCCACTGCTTCGCAAATGTGTGTTGGTTTTCTTTGATGACCCCTCCAAAATTGAAGCTATTCGGAATTGGCCACTCCCAACGGACATCAAGCAGCTCTGGAGTTTCCATGGTTTAGCTGGTTATTATCGCAAATTTGTCAATCAATATGCTGTTATTGCTCGTCCTCTCACCGACTTACTCAAGAAGGGTGTGCTGTTTGTTTGGACTTCGATCCACTCAACTGCATTCAAAGCTCTACATCAGGCTCTCATTTCAGCTCTTGTGCTCGCTCTTCCGGATTTTCCTCGGCCCTTTCAGTTACATACTGACGCCTGTGATAGTGGTGTTGGAGCGGTTCTGCTTCAAGACGGGCATCCCCTAGCATACATCAGTAAAGCGCTTGGACCTAAGTTGCGGGGACTCTCCACATATGAGAAAGAATACTTAGCAATCCTCATTGCTGTGGAGCAGTGGCGGTCTTATTTACAACATGCAGAATTCACTATTTTCACCGACCAGTGGAGTCTTATGCACATTACTGACCAGCAGCTTCAGACCCCTTGGCAGATGAAACTTTATACAAAGCTGGTGGGCCTGCAGTTCCGGGTCGTTTATAAGCCTGGCTCTTCTAACCTGGCTGCGGACGCGCTATCTCGCCATCCTTCCCCACCGGATCACTGCAATGCAGTTTCTTCAGCCTCTCCAACCTGGTTGTCTGATGTGGTGCAAGGTTATCATGCTGATCCCTTTTTAGTTAAGCTCTTACAAGAACTCTCGGTAGACAGCGAAGCTCGCCCTCCCTATTCATTGCACAATGGTCTCATCTGTCTTGGCGACAGAATTTGGTTGGGCAACAATGCACCTCTACAGTCCCGCATCATTACAGCACTGCATTCAAGCGTTGTGGGCGGCCACTCGGGAATTCCAGCAACATATGACCGTGTGCGGAAGCTTTTCGCTTGGAATGGTATGAAAACTGATGTCAAGGCTTTTGTTGCCTCTTGCTCCACATGTGTGCAGGCCAAGCCGAATCGAGCCAAGTACCCCGGGTTGCTCTCTCCTCTTCCTGTACCTCAAGAGTCCTGGCAGGTGATCTCCCTGGACTTCATTGAAGGTCTTCCATGCTCTGGATCCGCTAACTGCATATTGGTGGTCGTTGACAAGTTCAGCAAGTTCACGCACTTCTTGTCGCTCCACCACCCATTCACTGCAGCCCAAGTGGTTCAAAGCTTCCTCGACAATGTGTATCGACTTCATGGGATGCCTTCCCACATCATCTCTGACCGCGGTCGGATCTTCACAAGCTTATTCTGGAAGGAGCTGTTCCGTCTCGCCGACACGACTCTATGCATGAGTTTCACCTATCACCAGCAGTCGGATGGGCAGACGGAACGTGTCAACCAATGCTTGGAGACGTACCTCCGCTGTTTCGTACATTCTTGTCCTCGATAGTGGCTTCGTTGGCTCAGCCTGGCGGAATACTGGTACAACACCAGTTTTCATACTTCACTCAACCGTTCGCCATTCAAGGTACTGTACGGCCATGCCCCCCGTCATTTTGGTCTCTCGCCACCAGAAGCATCTTCTGTTCCAGAAGTTGAATCCAAGATGGCTGATCACGCTACTATGCTTGCTCTGGTCCGTCAACATCTTCTCCAAGCTCAACAACGCATGAAGTTGTACGCTGACAAGCGCCGTTCGGAGTGGAAGTTCCAAGTGGGGGACTCGGTCTTCCTGAAGTTGCAGCCATATGTTCAGGCTTCCCTGGCTCCCCGCGCCCATCAGAAGCTGTCCTTCCGCTACTTCGGGCCATACAAGGTGTTGTCCAGGATCGGCGACGTCGCCTACAAGTTGGACCTGCCGGCAACATCTTCGGTCCACCCGGTCTTCCACGTGTCCCTCCTCAAGGCTGCGCCGTCCACCAAGTATCTGTTATCTACAGCAGTTCCCCACATCAAAGATGGTCTTCAGGTACCAGAAACAGTTCTCCAGCGCCGCTTCCATCCCCGTCGTGCTGGTTTTGTGTCGCAGTTCTTGATCAAGTGGTCCGACCTAGGAGCGGACCTGGCAACTTGGGAAGACGCTGAAGCCATCAGGCAATGCTTTCCATATGCGTTGGCCTAGAGTCATGTCGGGTCCCAAGGAGAGGGGAATGTCAGCACTCGTCTTCCAGTTGATACCCAAGCTTCGGCCCAGCCCAGGAGGAACCATAGCCCAAGGTCCAAGAATATTAGGACTAGCGGCCCAGAATGGGAAATGTAATTGGCCATCTGTTAGGCCCATGAGCGGGTGTACAAGAGAGCGGAGAGGTCCAGGAAGAGACCCTAAGAACAATTACCCTATCGAATATCCAACTACTACCGCCGACAGCCTGTCCGGCGGGCGAGTCCTCTCTCTGATCTTCCCCGAGCAGCGCCGCCGCAGCGAGCAGTGCTGACACTTTCTTTTCTTTCAGGTTTTTGTCATCGATCGCGTTCTTGTTTTATGCCCACAGACTAAGAGGCGGTTATCCTTTAGACAACGTCTCCTCTCCTTTGGTGAGAAAGCTCAGTTCATCTAAGCTCAGCTGACTATTATTTATTTAAAAGTTTTTCCTTGCATGAGTGTTAATTTGTTGCTCCATATCAATTGTTGGAGTGCCCTGAAACAAAATTTATAAATGGGCCGGACTAGGGTAATAGTCAACCTGTGTCTTGCTTTCTGGATGGGCCTGGCCCGCCTATTTTTGGTCTGCTAAGATTTGATGGCCTGGTTGCTTTCCTTTCCATGCCAGTTCTTCTTCTAATGATGGTCTCTTCTGATGATAATATCAAAACCGGTGGATATATTGTTCATGACAATAATCGCATCAATTCGCCTTCACCATGTTTGATGTAAAGAAAATAAACCCATTGATTTTTCACTTTCACAGAACAACATGAAATCCATATATAAAGTTTATTGGATCTTCCTAGCTGAAGGAATGAATATCCAAGCCAATCCAATCCACTATATATATATATATATATTGAATCCTCGCCGAGGTGAGGTGAACTATTATTGCTCAAACTTAACCAATGGAATGGACCCCGGGATGAAGCTAGCTAGATCGTCGCCGGCGGCGGCCGTTCATGGTCAGGCAGAGGCCGGGTTCACGGATGGATCACGGCACCCGGCAGCAGCAGATGGGGTAATATTTTCCCGGATTGCAGTACGTCTGGAAGTTCTTGTAGTTGTTCTTCTGGCAGTACTCGAAGCACGTCGTCGCGTTGCACGGCACCACGTATTGGCAGTAGTCTATCCCATCGTTTCCATCAAATCAAAACATATTATTATTATTACGTATGTATTTCTGTATAACATACACACGATTATTAATCAATTAATCCACTAGCTGTCAGAGCCAAGCAGGCCAGCACGGCTATAGCAAAGAAAAAAAAAAGTTATTAGAAATTTACAGTACCTGTTGCTGCACTGCAGGATGAGAAGACCATGGCCATGGCAGCGAAAAGAGTGGCAAACAACAGGAGGCTGGTGCCCATCTTCACCAGCAGCGCCATCATGGAAATGTGAAGGTTATGTGTATATATATATATATATATATAGTTTGCCGCTGAAGATCTGATCTATTCTATGTGGATGATCTTGATTGGTGTGCTGCTGACATTGCTCCTCCTTCGACCACGGATATTTATAGATCGATGCTTAATTGAGACCTCAACCATATCAGGATGGAAATTAGATGCCATTTATTTGTTGCCACCATTTCCAAGAGTCAGTTTTGGCTGCTAGTTACTCCATTGGTTAGAGAAGACTTGATGTACTGGACCGGGCAGACACTTGGGCTGTACATGACTTACTGGATGGGCTTCCACGATGATCGCCAGCCTAGGCCCATCCATGGATATATAAGTCATGCCTTTGTTTCATAACACATAGGAAAAAGTTCACTTTTTCTTCTTTAACTTTTACGAAAGTTTATTATTTCTCCCCAAACTTTAAAATCGAATAAAACTTCACTTTTAAAGCAGTGTATCTTACGTCTCTGGTTTGGTTATAAGCGGTTTTGGATGGTGGTTTTGCTACAACGTCTTTTCCTTTTTTATTTATTTTCATTGAATATTTAAAAATCATAGTAAATCACAAAAAAAAACTAAAATAAAAAAAAATCCAATTTTGTTATACTCTACATGAGTAGATCTGCACAGTAAACATATAATACAGTATGCTTTTGTACAAAGTTTTTGATGTCTATGCTTTTTCTGTAAATAAAATAAATTTACAACTAAGTTATATATGATCCAGTAAACATGAAATTTTTACTACAGTTCAAACATACAATAATTAACCCACCATAAAAAAATCACCATAGGAAAGATTTTATACTCACTAGATCATGTATAACTTAGTTATAAATTTATTTTAATTACAGAAAAGCATAAACAGTCTATTTTCCCACCCGAAACTATTGTTGTCATCATATGATTTTTCTCATCAAACTCCAAAACTGGACATTTTACCCGCTGAACTCTATCATGATTACATATGGTTTTCAAGGTGGTTTTGCTTTTTTTATTAGTTTAAAAATTGTAAACACCTAATAAAGAGCCTAATGTATGTTTTTTCTTTATGATGTAGAATCTAGAGATGTTGACAGGCAAACACAAAACTTACAAATCCATGTAGCTTTAAAACATATTGTTTATTTTTACATGTCCACAATAGGTGATTTATGAATCAGTGAAATGATTGCAAAAGTATACATTTGCCACCTTTGGGGTCCAATTACTAACTCTATAGCTCTATGGGAGAATAATGAGACAATATGAAAACATTACGCAACAATGGTTAACTGCCTAGAAAGCCCTGCAAAAATAATGACTGGATTGTGATGTGGTTCAAGTCTGTCGTGGAAAATTGAATCCAGATTCCAGAATACAAAACAGCACCGAGAAAAATCCATGCAACCTCACATATTTACCAAGGGTTAAAGGGAAACAAATGCCAAAGCATCATCCTAGAATAACAACAATCAGTTACTTATCATGGAATTGCAGATGAGAAACGGTCTTTGCCTGCAGAATCATAATGTGCCATAATACCATATGACAATCAGATTTACAACAATTTACAAGGCATCTTTTAATCCAGAGCATAACAGGTAAAGCTCAAGATGAAACCAAACAAGAGCCACCAGAAAAGGACTAGTGATACTAATAATGGTATTAAAACTAATAGTATAAGGAGGCTGATAGCCTAGGTTATGGTTTAGGCACAGATAGTTCTTTGGATAGTTATTATTGTTTCACTAATATGAGTATATGACAAGTTGGACAGACCATTAACAGCCAGGCAACTGACAAACTGCAGAAAGCTGCACAAGTATTCACATCAAGATATTAGCTGGATCCTCAGGGCACACCTCGCACAGAGCTGGTATATGATCAAACTGCAGAAAGTAAAACCATGACAACAAAACCTTCTGCTTGGCATGTACATATGTGACGACAATGTAGTTGTAGGGTAAATGTAAAGAGCTAACAGAATCCTTATATCAAACAGACACCCATTAGTTGGTACTGATTGTCCAGCCATTTAGGAAGATTCCTCCTTTACAGGACATGTATGGGCATTTGACCTGGCATCAAGACAAGTAAACCAAATGTGCCACCCTTCTACAAGGTTCAGCAAAATACGGTCATGAAACACATATGGCCTTGCTACCAGAGCACAAGCAAACTAACTTAGCTATCTCTCTTTTTTGTAGCAGAATTCAGAAAACGCAAAACAGACAGTAACATCAGGAAAGCAAGCAGAAAGAAAACTTGGTAGCTTTCCATCTTCAGTTACCACCTGGCCCTCGGTACAGCATGAACCAACCATGGTGAATTCCTATGTTGCGGAACCAAATCCAGTTGCTAATAAAGGCAAGTAACAAAAGAGACAATTGCTCAACTACATACATACACACAGCGAAAAAAGAACATTCAGATACTAACTGAAGCACCAAGATATAGAAATCAGCAGCACTAGATGATGATTCACAAGAGATTAGACATTGTTTGCAACATCAGTAGTACTCAACAATCACTTAGAAAGATGTCATTTCCCCTCTTCTGTTGTTACCATCTCAATCAGTTTCGCTACCTAAATCACTCGCAATCCCCCCCCCCCCCACCCACCCACAGGTAATAAGTTAATGATCGAGGTGAAGCCATTACCACGTAGCACACATAATACACCAAAAGCTATTAACTAACTAACTAACCTTAAAGCCCCTAAGCATATAGTAACTCCCATTTGACAATCCTCTTCCACCTAGCCTAGTTATTATTCTCCTCTGCGGCGGTGCCAGAGACGGATGCAGAGGCGGCGGGGGACTCCGTGGCGGTGGACGGCGGTTGCATGAGGAGCGCGGTGTAGTACGGGACCGGCGTCATGGACACGGCGGCCGCGACGGAGGAGACGGGGACAACAACCGGGGGCGCCTCCTCGGTCGTGACCCCGGTGCCGGTGGCGGCGATTATGGAGGGCTCGGCCTGGCGGAGCAGCCACTCGATGGTCTCCCCGTCGGAGCGGTGTCCGAGCTCGCGCGTGAGCTGGAAGACGCGCGCCGCCACCATGGCCGGGAGGCGGACCCGGCGGCCGCGGCCGGCGACCTTGGCGTGGCGGTCGCCGGAGGAGGACCCCGCCGGGCGGCGAACCCGGCCGCGGAGGGCGGCCCCCGGCGCCGGCGCGACGGCGGTGGAGATGGAGAGATCAGCGGCGGCGGAGGCGGGGGCGGGGGCGGGGGCTGGGGCGCGTGGTGGGGCAGGGTTTAGGGTTTGGGGGGCGGGGACGAGGTTGTAGAGGACGAGCTCGGAGGAGGACGACATTTGGAATCGGAGGGGGGATTGGGATTTGGGGCTGAGAGGTGGGACCGGCTCGTGCCTGCTGGTGGGGTATGGGGACGGACGGATGCACGGAGGACTAGGGGTTATATAGGCTGGACTGGAGGGCCGCTATGTTCCTCTGCCGGTGGGGGCCGCACGGTTAAATTGGTGATCGGGCCGTAATAATTTTTCATTTACTACTATACTACTAGTATTGTTCACCTCTTCCTATTTTCTATAATCAATTCACTTCCTTCTGTTTATGTCGTTTTTTTGCCTGCTTTGGCCATGAACAATGCCAGCTTAGACCCTGTTCGGATGCACTGACTAAACTTTAGCTGGCTAAATTTAGCTGTTATACATCCAAACAGTCCAGCTAAAGTTTAGCTCTATTTAGCTATTCCAACCCAGCTAAAGTCAGCTAAAATTTAGCTAAGTCTATTAGCTGAAGCATCCAAACACCCGGCTAAAGTTTAGCTTAAAAAAACTTTTAGCTAATTAGAGTTTTATATTAAAATTTAGCTAGCTAAATTTTAATTAGGTACATCCAAACAGATGTAATGTTCAAGGCAAACATTTTTTTTTTATGTTTTCTTGTGTTAATAAGTGTCGTCGTTAATAATAACTATATTATCAATTATAGTGCACCTAACTTGGTGTATGTGTTTTTCTCTCTATATATACACACACAAGTGTTATTCTACATCCTTGTAGCATAATATTCTATACCATACCGAACAAAATTCAGTACTGTTCAGTAGTATTATTCAATATTTTGTGATACTGATGCGTAATACTGACTGATACTGAACACGAGTCAGTATTATTCAGTATTTTGTGGTCAGTTTTTGTCTCTTAGTTTAGTTGCACCTAGGCGAAATCAAAACCTCTATTATATATCTTTGCATTCAGACTTGTTCTCATCTCTCCATCTTCTCCGAGTGCGAGTTTGATCCATTTGGATTGATCAAACTTTATCCATCTTCAAGCCTTGCTCACCATCTTGGTGTGCACCTTAACCTAGCATAATCAACACTTAGCAAAATGTTAGTCCACTAGTTTCATGGTTACCAAAACCAAACATGACGCTTTTACACGACTAGTTTTCGAGCAAACTAGCAAATGAACCGTTGAAGCTGTCACCCAAAAGGAATTTCGTTGGGGGCAGGAATTGTTGTATGGTGACTCAAATCCTACTTAGAATAGGACTCAAGAAAGGTGTGCTATCAGGACTTCTAGTTCTACTAGGTCTTGAGTGTAGAATCCTACTAGGAGTAGGACTCCTATTTGTATGTATGAGAGGCTTGGAGGGGACTATATAAATCAAGGGGTAGAGGCCATAGGCATCACAACAAGATCAAGAAAGATAACCAAGCCAACACAAGGGGTCTCATCCAAGGCTTGTACGGAGCAATTAGGAGCGCTCAGACTAGACAGTTCTATTGCACTAGATTCTTGTATAGGGCAAGAATCAGTGGGTCCTGGAGGGTCAAGTAGGGTTGTGAGAGAGCGACAATCTCTTGTACTCTTTTGGAGTTGTGCTAATAGAATTTGTGGTCGGCTTCGCCAAATTCTAATCTCTTGTCGTGGTTGCTTCATCATCATCTAGGGTTTTCTACGCGATTCGACTACATCGTTCTTGATACGGTGCTAGCTTGTGTCATATTCGCAACATCCTTTCAAAGATCCGAAGGCTGCTGCGCATAACTAGGGGTATCATATTCTAACAAGTGGTATCAGAGCCAAGGTCGGATTGATTTGATTTTGTGAGAAAGTTGACAGGGTTAGGAAGCACAAAATTAAGACGATGTCAGGGATGTGGAATCAAGTAGAGAAATTTGATGGCAAAGGGAATTTCAGCGTGTGGCAATGCGTGGTACAAGATGTGCTTGTCCAACCAGGATTGATTGATGCTCTCGAGGGCACCAAGTCGGACAAGATAACTGATGAAGAATGGAAGGTGATGGAGCGAAAGGCTGTCAGTACAATTCGACTATGTCTCTCCGATGAGGTAAAGTACTCGGTAATTAAGGAGAATTCACTGACGAAATTAGGGAAGAGCCTAGAAGAGTTGTATATGGCAAAGTCGCTGATAAATCGGTGGGTACTGAAGCGTCAACTATTTAGGTTACGCATGGAGGAAGGTACACGATTCGTCGACCATCTAAATGTCTTCAACAAGCTTGTCACGCAGCTGATTAGTGTGGATGAGAAAATTGAGGAGAACGATAAAGTCGTCATATTGGCTTCATCCTTACCACCATCGTGGGAGCAGCTAGTGATGAATATTCTCGTCGGGAAGACTACTCTCAACTTCAATGAGACAGTTGCATATCTGTTGGAGGCAGAGTCACTGAAGAAGCCGCAAGGTTCTTCATTCTCGGGTGATCAAGCTTTAACTGTTTCAAATGGAGGAGGAAAAGTTAAGAATCATGGGAAGAAGAAAGGCAAGAGCAAGGGGCAACGTACATGTTATCTATGTGACAAGGAGGGTCACATGATAAAGGACTGTCCAAGTTTGAAGACTATGAGAGGAACATGCTCAGTGGCAAGTGAGGATGAAGGTGACGTACTTATCGTCAGTCAACCAGGTACTATTCATGATTGGATATTAGATTCAGGAAGCTGTTTCCATATATGTTCAGTGAGGGAGATGTTTGACGAAGGATCTCTACACCCAGCGAATGGAATTGTTCACTTAGCGGATTGCCAGGAGTATGTAGTCATTGAGGTGGGAACAATTACATTTGAGATGCATAATGGAACACTTTGCACACTGACGGGAATTCGGTATATCCCGGGATTGAAAAAGAATCTAATATCTGTGAGGTCGCTAGAACTCCAAGGTTATGAATTATCACTTCAAGGTGGAGTCATGCGAGTTACTTGCAAAGGGCAGGTAATTATGAAAAGTATCTGGATTAATGGAGGATACCGAGTTATAGGAAATCTTATGGGTGGTGCAACCATGGGGAGATTTGGTAAAAATCCTGATCAGGAGAAGGAAGTCGCCTCGTCAACGGTAGGTGCTCAAATCTCAATTGTGGTCAAGTGCAAGGCTATAAAGACGGTTGCAAAATCTAACAATCGTAGAGGCGAAGCTACGAGTTGTTGGAGGAAGGAAGACGTGGTCGGACCAACCACGCAGCAGTACCAACGAGTAGGTGGAGCTCGAAGGCGGTACAAACCTATGGCATGGAGGGCCAAAGGAGAAGGTGATGTGGTTAACAAAACTACACAACGATGGAGCTCTCAGATGGAAGGGTTCCGACAGTCCAGCCTGGAACTGACACGCACATTGTGGTGATGTGCATGAGCCTCTGTGGTGGAGGCACTCTCGAGGTGGGAGTATAAATGAAAAAAGAAGCCGATTTAGAGCAAATTCTTGAAGGAGCACGATGACTTCAAAGGATTAGAGTCAAGGTGGAGATTGTTGACTCAAATCCAACTTAGAATAGGACTCAAGAAAGGTGTGCTATTAGGACCTCTAGTTCTACTAGGTCTTGAGTGTAGAATCCTACTAGGAGTAGGACTCCTATTTGTATGTATGAGAGGCTTGGAGGGGACTATAAATCAAGGGGTAGAGGCCATAGGCATCACAACAAAGATCAAGGAAGATAACCAAGCCAACACAAGGGGTCTCATCCAAGGCTTGTACGGAGCAATTAGGAGCGCTCAGACTAGACAGTTCTATTGCACTATATTCTTGTATAGGGCAAGAATCAGTGGGTCCTGGAGGGTCAAGTAGGGTTGCGAGAGAGCAACAATCTCTTGTACTCTTTTGGAGTTGTGCTAATAGAATTTGCGGCCGGCTTCGCCAAATTCTAATCTCTTGTCGTGGTTGCTTCATCATCATCTAGGGTTTTCTACGCGATTCGACTACATCGTTCTTGATACGGTGCTAGCTTGTGTCATATTCGCAACATCCTTTCAAAGATCCGAAGGCTGCTGCGCATAACTAGGGGTATCATATTCTAACAAGAATGTCATCGGATTGCCCTACTAGGTCAGTCGACAAGTCTAAATGTCATCCTTCATTGGACGAAGCGATGAACAACAACATAGAGGTTAAAATGACAAAAGAGAGGTAGTAGATTGATTTCATCGATTGTGTAGTTGGTCTACCTCAATCAGTCATGATCCTCTAATAACACAAATGTTAGTGGTCTTATCCCAATAGAAACCCTTCTCAAATGAAATCTATGTTTCCCACTACATTGAGCAAGTTTCGATCGAGTAAAACTCAATTTGGACCTGGACTAGGAAAATCAACATGGCTAGGCCA
>CM019828.1:69601545-69646710 GCA_009763385.1 Coix lacryma-jobi var. lacryma-jobi
AGGGCAAGTGGTCATCTTGAGCAAGCAAAAGTTTGCTTCTAATGTCATTGAGAAATGTCTGGCTTTTGGAACTCCTGAAGAACGTGATAGCCTTATTGGGGAAATCATTTCTTCTGGTCAAACATTTCAGGTTTGTCCTATTCTTTATTTCTATAAGGTGGTACATACATTTAGTATTCCATAGACAAACTGCATAATTCCATAGACAAACTTGATTCAGTGTTTCAACAATCAATACATTAAGATTACATCTGCATAATTCTATGTAATTTAGGTCATGGCTCTATTTTCATGACAGTAATAGATGACATTCTAGTATACATATCACACATCAGTAGCACCATGGTTATTGTTTTTTTTTTCATGTGTAGCTAGAATTATTTTCACATCTGTTGCTAATTTTGCAGGAATTGATGAAGGATCAGTTTGGTAACTATGTTGTACAGAGAGTCCTTCAGACATGTGATGACAAATACCTAGAGATGATCCTCTCAAGCATCAAACTACACTTGAATGAACTGAAGAATTACACGTACGGGAAGCACATTGTGGCACGTGTTGAGAAGCTAATCGTTACAGGAGGTAAGCAGACTGCAAATTATTCGTATCATGATGCAAAAAGAATTCGATGTACTGAACCAAAACACTTTCTGGTTTCTGATTTCAGAAAAGCGGGCAAGGATGGTGTCCCTGAGTGGCCAACATCAGCAGCCACCTAACTGTACAGCTGTAGACGCACACTAATCCCTTATGCATGCATTGGCGTCAAATACGACTACACACTAATCCCCATTTACGCATTGGCGTCAGATACGACGAGCAGGTGGCATAAGTGACGTGGAGAGTTCGGTTATTATTAATACATGGTTGAATAGGGTACTTGTTGCCTGTATATAACCAGGTGTGGAGTTTTCGGGAACCGAGTAGTTAGATGAGAGCTAGGTTTTGGGCACTGTAAATCCTTTTGGCCATGTACAAGTTTATTACAGTGGATAATAGATGTACATTGTGCTGGAGCGTTAGCTTTTGGTAGGTGAGAGCGGTGCTGTGGTAGTATAATCTGGTGCTGGTCTTCTGATGAAGTCGGTACGGTAGAGCTCCAGTGCTGTTGCTTCACCGTACGACGTAGTACAGTTGCTCTTTTGTAGCACTGACTGATGATGAATCCTTCAGATCTATGCTCGTTTTTTCCTTCTTTGTTTCTTTCGTGGCTATGTATGCTTGGTTCATCTGTTATTTGATGTCTCAAATGCTTATTTTTGGCTAGGCTCTGGGATCTTTTCTGATGCTATGTAAATTCATATTTCTGGTGTGATGAGGAAGCGGGAGGGGGATATGAGGGCGGTCTGTTTGGAAGATCTCTAGCTTTACTCTTTGATTCTCTGATATAGTAATTTTATTAAGATTCTCGGAGTGAGCAGGGCAGGGAGAGAATTCAGATTCTTAGGTGAACCTTACCAAAATATAACTGGGAGCCAGCGGGAATCTGGTGAAGCGGATTTTTTTTTCAGCTTCCTTGCCTACTTAGATTCTTTGAGAAAGCTAGGCCGTTTTTTTTTTTTTTGCGTTTGGTAGTTGAGAAGTGATTCTTTTCCAAGATCCGGTTCATGAAGCATTTCCTTTGGACAGTCTTGCCTACCTTTATTTATTTATATAATATATAATATCATGATAAGGTACATGCATACCAGTCGTCTCACAAGTAAGCAGCGGTGAGACGATGGTATGCGGATTGTAAAAACTAGAATGTAATGAGTAGTAATGAACTTGTTATTCTCATTGATCTTGTGTTTACATATTTATACATGGATGGAATAAGCAACTGCTCTTGGCAGTTTACATCGAGAGAGAGGGAAGGAAGCGGTTCTTTGAGAGAGCGGTTCTCTGATCTCTGATGAGATCAACTGCTTTGTAACACTCCCCCTTTGATCGAATCCATCTTGAGATCAATGAATAGTATTAATCCTCCAAAAAGTCCTGTAGGATAAAAACGAGGAGAAATACTTTGATAGATATGCTGTTAAAAACTCCTTCAAAAACCCAGTGGGAAAATAAGGAGAAAGTGATCCAGCATATATGATTATTGCCTCATTGTAAACTCATATGAGAAAAACCTTTGCAGGAGAAAAACTCATAGATAGTTTAGAGGACAATATACGTCATTGATATCTCCTTAAAAACCCTGGTAGGGAAAACAAGATATATGACATAAGCTTATGCTAATATTGCCTCATTAAAACTTTATATGAGAAACCTTGTGAGTAAAACTCATACAAAGAAAAGAGTACAATATGATGGTGTGAACAAGGCAACAACTAGGAGATCTCTCCCCCTGAACCTTGCAAATCTCGAAGTCATCGCATACCAATTCCTTGAACACATTTCTGGAACGAGGAAGCTGGTAATGACTTAGTCAACAAATCAGCGAGATTATCGCATGACTTGGTTTGCAAGATGTCTATTTCACCCATTTGTTGTAATTCATGAGGAAAAAACAACTTAGGGGAAATATGCTTGGTTATGTTGCTCTTAATGTAGCCTGTCCCCATCTGTGTAACACAAGCAGCATTATCTTCATAGATAATGGTAGGTGAGTCAAGAGTACTCATTCCACATGACTGTTGTATGTGGTTAATCACTCTGCGAAGCCAAACACATTCGCGTGAAGCTTCATATAGTGCAATTATTTCAGAGTGATTGGTGGAGGTAGATACAGGGATCTGTTTTGATGACTTCCATGAAATGGCAGTCCCTCCATGTAAGAATACAAAGCCTGTCTGGGATCGGCCATTATGGGGATCAGATAAATAGCCGGCATCAGTGTACCCAATCATATTGGATTCTGGGTTCCTTTGAAAGAATAACCCAAGATCTCGTGTGCCATTAACATATCTAAGGATATGCTTAACTCCCGTCCAATGACGTTTGGTAAGAGCAGCGCTGTGTCGTGCTAGCAAGTTCACTGCAAATGCAATATCAGGCATGGTGCAATTTGCAAGATACATGAGCGCTCCAATGGCACTGAGATAAGGGTAATGGGCTCCCAAAACCTCTTCTCCTTCATCCTTTGGTCTGAATTGATCAGTCTTCATTTCTAAAGACCGAACAACCATAGGAGTATTGGAGGGATGTGACTTATCCATGTTGAATTTCTCCAACACTTTCTGGGCATAGGCAGATTGATGCACTAAAATTCCAGTGGGAAGGTGCTCAAGTTATAGACCTAAGCAAAATTTGGTTTGACCCAAATCCTTCATTTCAAACTCCGTCTTTAGATGATTGCGTGCTTCATCAATATCTTGTGGGTTGCCAATGACATTTAGATCATCAACATACACTGATATGATGCAGAACCCCGTTTGGGATTTCTTTATGAATACACATGGGCAATCATCATTATTAGTGTATCCCTTCTTTAGAAGGAACTCACTCAGTCGGTTATACCACATTCTTCCCGACTGCTTTAAGCCATAAAGTGACTTTTGAAGCTTTACACAATACATGTTGCGATTTGCGCTCTGATCCGGTATAGAGATTCCATCAGGAACCTTCATATATATATCCGAATCAAGTGACCCATAGAGATATGCAGTCACTACGTCCATCAACTGCATAGATAGACGATTTTGTACAGCCAGAGATATAAGATATCGGAACATTATTCCACTCATAACTGGAGAATATGTATCATTGAAATCAATGCCGGGTCTCTGCGTGAACCCTTGTGCTACAAGCCTTGCTTTATATCTCACCACCTCATTGTTTTCATTTTGTTTCCGGACAAAAACCCATTTGAATCCCACAGGGAAGATTCCACGAGGTGTAGGTATTGCATGAGTGAATACCTTTCTTTTGGCGAGCGAGGCTAATTCCGCTTGAATTGCATCTTTCCATTGGTTCCAGTCCGAGCGCTTTTTGCACTCTGCCATGGACTTAGGATCTGGATCGCTTTGGATGATTTCTGCAATTGTTTCAGCGAAATATATGTCAACAACTGTAGACTTTCTATCATATGATTCTCCAGATTCAATGAAATTGATGGAAATTTCTTGTACCCCTGGAGATGTATCATTATTTCCCAATATGATATCATCAGGGTGTTCTGATGTCCCAACATCAGGTATTGAGTGCACTGTTGATGTGGGATGTGAAGGTTGAACCTCCACAGGGTGTTGCTCAACATGAGGTTGAGTTGCATTTACTGTGTTGGAAGATTTATTCTTCCTTTTCCTTTGCTTGTTGGAAGCTGTATCCGTGGGAATGGCCGTACTTCTCCCCCTCTTACTTGGGAGTTGAGTAGTTTTATTTGGTAGCTCTACTCTTTCCGGCACATTTCTCGCAGGATTGTAGGATTTGGTAACACCCTTATAATCAGCAAATGCGTCTGGCATATTATTTGCAATGTGTTGCAAATTGATGATCTTCTGAACTTGAAGTTCAGTCTCTGAAGTACGTGGATCATAATTGGTGATGACTGAGGCATCCCAATTGATTTCCTGGCATTGTTTGTGGTTTTCTGTTTTCTCCCCTAATGCCGGAAAATGTTCTTCTTGAGAAGCTCTATAACTCCTAAACTAAGCCGAAACAGGAGAAGGTCCTAAAAGCAAAGTTGCTTAGAATTTTGTAAGGAACAAATCATCTTTAAGGCTCAAGTCCAAATTCTGTTGTTTAAAAGAATTTTAGTGCTAAACCATTTTTCTAATGCAAGAAATCATAATTTAACAGCTTTTTCTGAGAAAGTGCTTTAAAGCAAAGTTGTTCCTTTCACAAGATCTACAACTTTGTTATAAGGCACTTGGTCAGAAACAGAAAGCAAACAAGGTTACACTAGAGACCAAACAAGGACTTAAGCACTTAACAAGCATATGCGCATGAAAATGAGATGCTATGCTTATGCCATGCCAAATTATGCATTTAGGGATTGCTTAACACCAGGGTGTTACAGCCCTCCCCTCCTTAAAAGAAATCTCGTCCCGAGATTTGGATTACGAACCATTTCTTATAAAAGTGTGGGTATACTTCCTTTAGATAGTCATCCGTCTCCCAGGTAGCATCCCGGTCATCTTGCTCACTCCAAGATACCTTATATTGCTTCACGATTCTTCCGCGGGTCGCTCTTTCTTTTTCATCGAGCACTCGACATGGTGTAATTGAGTAAGTGAGATCAGATTGCAATTTGATACGAGCTGGTTGTACCTCTTCTTCTGGTACTCGAAGACATTTCTTCAGTTGAGAGACATGGAACACTGGAAAAATAGCCTTCAAATGCTCTGGCAATTGCAGTTGATAAGCCACTTCTCCCTTCTTTTGCACAATTCTATAAGGTCCCACGAACCTTGGTGCTAACTTCCTTTTACTCCAAAACGTTTTACACCCTTCATTGGTGAAACCTTCAAATAGACATAGTCACCAACATTGAACTCAAGCGGTTTCCTTCGTTTATCAGCATAGCTTTTCTGGCGAGATTGTGCAGACGCGATATGTTGCTGAATCGTTCTAACTTGTTCTTCTGCTTCTTTCACAAAGTCAATACCATAGTACCGACGTTCCCCTGGTTCTACCCAGTTTATCGGTGTCCTGCATCTTCTACCATATAGAGCTTCAAAAGGAGCCATCTGTATACTTTCTTGATAACTGTTGTTATAAGCAAACTCTGCTAATGGTAACCATTTTTCCCAAGAACCTTTTGCTGATAAAACACAGGCTCTTAACATATCCTAAAACTTGATTCACTCTCTCTGTCTGCCCTGACGTTTGCGGATGATAGGCGAGCTTCGGACTAAACCTGCCTAACTCCTTCTGCAATTTTCCCAAAATGGTGCAGTAAACTGTGGTCCGCGATCAGAGACATAACCCTTGGTACACCGTGCAGTCGCACAATCTGACTTATGTAGATCTCTGCATAATCTGGGGCCTTATAGTTGGTCTTGACTGGAATGAAATGTGCGGTCTTTGTGAGACGATCCACAATTACCCAAATTGAATCATTACCCTTCTGAGTCGTGGGTAACCAACGATAAAGTCCATACTCACTTCTTCCCACTTCCATTCAGGTATAGCTAATGGCTGAAGCATTCCAGCTGGTTTCAAATGAATAGCTTTTACTCGACAACACGTGTCACATCTTGCAACATAAGCAGCAATTTCTTTCTTCATTTTGGTCCACCAAAATCTCGGACGCAAATCTTGGTACATTTTTGTACTTCCAGGATGAATAGATAATTTGGACAAATGTGCTTCATCCATGATCCGATTCCTGAGTTCTCTATCCTTAGGCACCACTAATCGCTGGTTAAACCATAGAACTCCATTTTCGTCAACTCGAAAATGCTTATCGGCCTCTTTTCATCCTTGAGCCTTTCCTTAATATGAGATCCCTTTATCGGTTTTCTGGCCTTCTATAATTTGGTCAACTAACACATTGCGCAACTCTAAATCATGTAGCACTGCAGCATGTGTTAAGCTGAACTCATCCTCTGGTAGAAGCTTCATAGCATTACAGTGTGATTTCCGGCTCAGAGCATCGGCCACAACATTCGCCTTGCCTGGATGATAGTGAATTTGAAGATTATAATCCTTAATCAATTCCAGCCATCTTCTTTGCCTCATATTCAATTCTGCTTGCGTGAAAATATATTTAAGACTCTTGTGGTCGGTGTACATATTGCAGACATTCCCAGCAGATAGTGTCTCCAAATCTTCAAAGCATGTACAACGGCAGCTAATTCCAGATCGTGGGTCGGGTAATTCACTTCATGCTTTCGCAATTGCCGCGAAGCATAAGCAATCACTCTGCCTTCTTGCATGAGAACACAACCTAGGCCTACCTTTGACGCATCACAAAAGACATCAAAGGGTTTCTCAACATCCGGTTGAGCTAAAACAGGAGCAGTGGTCAACAGTTTCCGCAAGGTACGGAAAGCAGTTTCGCACTTCTCTGTCCATTCAAATTTCTGATTCTTTTGCAACAAACTGGTCATTGGCTTTGCAATCTTGGAGAAATCTGGAATAAAACGGCGGTAATATCCTGCTAAGCCCAAGAAACTACGAATCTCACCAACTGAAGTAGGAGCTCCAGTCCATGACTTCTTGTACTTTACTAGGGTCTACTGAGATTCCTTCTTCTGACAGAATATGACCAAGAAATTGTACTTTCTTCATCCAAAACTCGCACTTGCTGAATTTAGCATAGAGCTTGTGTTCCCTGAGTCTAGATAAGACAACCCTCAAATGTTCTGCATGATCTTCTGCATTTTCCGAGTAAACCAGAATATCGTCAATGAACACTACCACAAACTTGTCTAATTCTGGCATGAACACGAGTTCATCAAACTCATAAATATGCTGGAGCATTGGTTAATCCAAAGGACATAACAAGATACTCGTATAACCCGTATCTGGTTGAGAAAGCGGTCTTTGGAATATCCTGTGGTCTGATTCGAATCTGATGATACCCTGACCTTAGATCAATCTTAGAAAACACCTTGGCCCTTGATAACTGATCAAAAAGGATGTCTATCCTAGGTAACGGATACTTATTCTTAACAGTCACGGCATTGAGTGGACGATAATCCACACACATGCGCAAGGACTTATCCTTCTTTTTGACAAACAAAGCTGGGCAACCCCATTCTGATACACTGGGTTGAATGAATCCCTTGTCCAAGAGTTCCTTGATCTGGGTCTTGAGTTCTGCTCATTGGGCGGCATTCGATACGGTCTCCTAGAGATTGGTGCAGTTCCTGGTAACAACTCTATCACAAACTCCACTGCTCTCTTTGGTGGTAACCCTGGTAACTCATCTGGAAAAACGTCCGGAAAATCCCTAACAACTGGAATTTTGGAGAGGTCTTCTATAGCAAGTACAAGATAAGTCAACAAGATCGGCACCTCGAGGAAGAGATACGCGAAGCTTGTTACCTGTCCGACTATCAGATAAGGTAAGAGTCCTGTTTGCAGTGTCTAACACCGCACTCCACATGGTCATCCAACTCATGCCTAAGACTACATCCATACTTAGTCCCGGCAAAACTACTAAGTTGGCTCCAAATTTATGCCCTCCAATGTCGATGGTCACATTACACACCATCTGTCTAGATAACACGCTACTCCCTACGGAGCTCACGCGAAACCCATAATCCATTTCAGAGATTTCTTGATTATGCTTTTGTGCAAATGCCTTGCTCATGAAAGAATGCGATGATCCAGTATCAAAAAAACAACAACTGCAGGAAGAGGTGATGTTCACGAGACACATACCGGCAGTCACGGGCTCTCCTGCACGAGCTTCTTCGCAGTCATGTTATGCAGGCGTGCGGGTAATTGGCCTGTTGCTTCTTTGGGTAGGGACAGTATCTTGCGAAGTGCCCATCTTGGTTGCAGTTGTAGCATGGTCCCCGAACTATAGGTTTAATTCCAGAAGAACTGCCTTGACCTCCACGAGCCTGAGCAGCGGCTATCTTGTATGGCTTCTGATTGCGCTGAGTTGTGGTTGATTCTTCTTGTGTGGCCTAAACGAGCCCCAGGTGCTGGTGGTCTGTATTGAGAACGCTGGGCTGGTGGTCCCTTGACTGAGATGGTCCAGATTCCAGGGTCCTCTTCCTAGCCTTGCTTGCAGCATGCTTTGTTGTGATTCTCCTGGATCAGGCAGTCACTGATGAAGTCATTGAAAACTGTGCGGGATGAAGTACCCACTGATTTTCCCATCTTAGTATTCAGTCCTCTCTTAAAGCTAGCTATCTTCTTAGCATCGGTATCAACAAAATCTGGTGCATAGCGAGATAAAGAGTTGAACAAGTGATGATACTCGGTCACTGATCGAGTTCCTTGTGTTAAGCTCATGAATTCAGCCATCTTCATCTGAGTCAAGCCTGGCGGAATATAGTGCCCGCGAACAGCTTCCGCGAACATTCTCCAAGTGACAGGTGTACGAGCTGGATAAGTGGTACGGTGATGTCCCCACCAAATTCCGGCTGGCCCCTGTAGCTGATGTGCAGCATACTCTGCCTTCAACTCTGTAAGCCTGAGCAGTCGAAACTTCTGCTCTATTGTATGCAGCCATTCTTCTGCTTCTAGAGGTTCTGTGGCTTCCTTGAAAATTGGCGGCCTTGTGTCCAGAAAATCCTTGAACGAGCTGTACTGATTCGGCTCAGGGCGTTGATTGTTATGCGCTAAATTCTCTCGCAGAAGCGCCTCGATGTTGCGTTGGCTTCCCAAGAACTGAGCGAAGAGTTGCTCGGCCGTGGGTGGTGGAGGAGGTGGTGGATTGCGGTTCTCCCTGCTACCATCATTACCACCACTACCACCCGCTCCACTGCGAGTCGTCGTCATCTGCATGTAGCGATAGCAATAATCATTAAACGACGTTGCCAAAATTGCGGAGAACAATAAACCATGCCAACAGAAATTATTCGGAAAACGAATTCACCAAACAATTACAGAGGCATAATAAATTTCGATCCACAACGCATCATCACATGATAAAGTGCTCATCACATAACATACAAAAGTCAACATAACATCCATAGGTGCCCATACATATGGGACTTTTAAAGGTTTGCGCCATACGCACATAGGTCCAACACACATCTTACATCCACATGTTACCCAAAAGATCAAGCGCTACGATATGAGATAAGACCACTACGCGCTAACACTAACTAGTCTACTCCCTATGGCACCATCGTCATCATCGTCGTTGTCATCATCATCACTCGAGATGTTCGAAGAACCACTGGACGAAGCATGAGAATCCGGGTCCTCTTGAGGAAGATAGGGTTCCTCTCATTCTCACGGCGATGAATCTCCTCATGTAGGCGATCATTGTAGTCCTGGAGATGATGAAGTTGCAGCTCCAAATCTCCCACCTGTAGCCTGAGAAGCCTGTTCTGCTCAGTCGCACATACCCTCGAGACAAACATTACGTAGCGACTCCTCAGTCTCGGCCATGATGGTGGATAAGAAGGTCGTCATACCCTGCTGGTCACTAAGCTGCTGTGCCGTCTCCTGCTCCCTCTGACGAGCCTGGTCTCTCTCAACGGTCAAGTGAGCTAGCTGAGTGGTAAGAAGGTCGACCTCTGTAGCATGCGCCTCCTGACCCTGGTGATGTGCAGCTATCTCCTCACTGAGGATGTGGTCCAGGTGGTCGTAGCTACGTGACAGACACCCGTAGGTAGCCATGAGTGCAGCCATCGCACTCCCAGCTGGCCCTGCGCAGTGCTCACGCTCTGAACTAGCCTCCAACACCGTAGCACCCGGCTGACGCCACACGGACTGGTACGGATCTGCTGTAGGAAGACACCGGCTGTGGCCTGGGCAACTACCTCTGGATGATCCTCCATGATATCCCGAAGAACAGTGTACGCAACTTGGTTGGCTCCATCCCAAGGAGTCCTGCCCTGAAGAGCAAACACTCTGCGGCACCACACATGATCCTGCGGATCACGGCTGGGCACGTCCACCTCAACTGTGTACATGTAGCGATCCTCTGAAACTGAACTCGATGCCACTCATACTGCGGCTCCTGGCCCTCCTGGTATCCGACTAAGTGCAGCACCCTCCACAAAAGAGTAGGCATGCCGAACTCCTCCAGAAAATCCTCGGATCCCTCCTCGGTCCAAGGACCCAGCATGTAATTGGGCCTCCTGCCTCCAGTCGACTTGCGGGCGGTACGCTTAGTGCGGGCCATCTGAAAGAAGTGTATCCACAGTTTTTAATTAGTTGAGAACAACTTTTTATTTAAGATCGGGACGGATAACATAAGGAAGGAAGTAAATTAATGCAAGATTATATGATCATGATGCATGAGCGTAACATACGTCCTCACTGCCTAACAATCTAACGGCTAGACGGTGGCATACAACGTTCACTCATAGCGTTAACTAGCGTACTACACGTTCGCAAGTTAGTGTACCTGCAGAAAGTTCATTTCAGCCCTGCCCACAATATGAATATCATGCATTGCTGAAAATTAAATCTAATACTGGCTTAGGTGCACACCCAGTATACACGTAAGCAGTATATGCACCCATCAGAAAGTATTACTCCCACAATTAATACTTTCACATATACTTGTGTGCAACAGGTATACATGTCAGCATCATTCAAGCACTCCCCTAGATTGGCGGTTGTCCAATCATGCTCTCACAACTCACTTATTACCTTGGCGTAGAGGCAATTGATCCATACATTACTATTCCGAAGAATAGCACCCATACAATTTCACCCTTGCCGTATGGACGACAGAAATAACAGAATTAAATATGATGCACAACCCCCAAGTTAGTACTTAAATAGCCACCTAAATTCCTATTGGGCATAAGGACTTGGTCACTGGCACACCTTAGCTTTAATCCTTAAGATTTTCCAAATCCTAATATAACTATAAGTTGGCAAATAGCTTTATCCTTTATAAAATATTGTTTTTAAATACACCCATGAACAGTAACGCAGAACTTGCTCCGATGCCAGCTGTAACAGAACCGACCAATTTGCACCAGATTAAGCACTGAAAACCTCCGCTCTCGCAGAAATCATCGAGTACTTAAGCTCGTACAAACCCGGTAGTCCGGAAATCTCGAAGGATTTCAAATCATTCAACGACATCCAGCCAAGATCGTACTTGTTCCACGAACATGCTCACGGGTTACAACCAGTTGCACATAGTTCAAATTACATCGGAGTACGAAATAATATTACAAACCATAATTTGTAGTAGTAGCGGAAGCAACATAGTCTTTAAAACATAGTTTGGATTGTTCATAAATACGGTGCCATCAGTTGACTGGGTCCACAAAAGCAACAGATGAGATAAGTGTTGACCATGCCCTTGGTCTAGTCATCACCCGTTACCGGGTACAAGCAGTTCTCGCAGTAACCATAAAAGCACTGGCCATCTGCAACAACAAGGGAATAAAACCCTGAGTACGAAGAAGGTACTCAGCTAGACTTACCCGTCATAAACCAAAATAATGAGACTCCAAGGATCATGTAGGCTATATTGGGGTTGGCTGTACATACTCTTTGCATGAAAGCTTTAGTAATAAAACTCAGTTTCAGATGTTGGCAATTGCTTTTAGTCATTAACTCTACCTTACTAGATTTGCACCTGTACTAAACAAGCACTTGCTAATTAATCAATCAAGAGTGACTATTTCATCAATAGCCTTTCAGATTCCATAACCATTTTAGTTCCATAAGTTCTACGGGAGATGATCTAAAGTCAACTGCTCACTGTCCAGGAGCGATGGCGATTATAATCGATTCCTACCCAGCTGGGGATAAAATGTCTCACACTCGCCCGGCACGTCCGGCTACGGCAGTCGTAAGCTGCCAGTCAGGAGATTCGAGAACACAAAGCGCGGGACGGCCATGGGCCCTTCTACACCGGGGGTTATCTCAGTGCCAGGTCGCTCAATCTATAACTGCCCACGGTCATGCCAGGTCGATCAGGCCCTGCCTGCCCTCGGACCATGCCAGGTCGATCAGAATAGTTGCCCACGGTACAGCTGAGGCCCTGGGTGTTAGGCGTCAACATCTCCATCTCCGGCTCGAATAACCTTACTCGGCTTCACGGGAGGTACTCAGACCAACTCCGTTAAGTGATCGACGCGTTCAATTTGACTGAAGGGACATTCCCGAACGGGTCCTAGCGACACAGACGGGAGACTACTAGCACACAGAACCCATGTCCTGCTGCTCTTACATCCCGCCTCCGTCTCAGATTAATTATCACATGGTTATCTCATGATAGCACAGGCTAAACATGATCAGTATCCACCTATTGCGGGAGACAGGGAATCACCCGACTTTTACCGGTCTAAGCAGGGCTAAGCATATAACGAGCCTAGACCTAAACAGGGATATCAAGATATATGCAGGTGGACAAGGATAAGTAATAATGCATCAACGGTAGCAATCAATTCCTATAACCTAATGCAACATCCATCATCATTAATTAGAAAACATTTGCAAACCGTAGGAGTTAGAATGCTCCGGGGCTTGCCTTTCTCAAAGTCCGACGGACGGTGATCGCGGCACTCGGGCAACTCGTCGGCGTCGGTCCCTCCGGCTTCTTCTGTCAGTTCTCCTCCGGACTGGGCTCTTCCAGTAACGACTGGGTCTGGATCTCCTCCGCTGATCCTGTATGATGCATAGTGCGCATGAATAGGATGAATGCACATAGAATGCATATGTGATGCACATGATCACAGCAATCAGGAGATAAGCACATGTCATCTACTGCATTCTCTTCAACAAGGTAGTCAACATCATCCCAACTATTTAACCTATCATAATCAACTTGTTAAGCGATGTGTCACCACATCAAAGTCTTAGAGTTTATTACCCTCTAATTACTTGCTGAAATAAATCTATTTACACATGCTTTAAACAGCAACCTAACCTAGACAGCTTCAGAAAAATCTACAGAAATTACTGGGAGTTAACAACACCTAATCTAGCTCCCTGTCCAAATTTCATCTCATTTGGACTTAAACTCCATTCTCTATGAAAAAGACAAATTCTATCATGGAAAGGTGCTTTGAACTACACACCCTAGCAAAAAGTGTCAACAACAAATTTCTTATTTTTCTACTGAGCTACACAGTCATACAAACCTAACAAAACTGGAATCACATTTTTCTGACTGGTATATAATTAGTTATGCAATTTCCAAGTTATCAGCATTTTTCTAATTTAAATAAGTCTACACATAAAGTATTACCAACAATGCAATTAACAGTTTTCATGATAGATCTAAACATGCTTGACCTAACAAAATTTGTTTCACAGGATTTGGACTTAAAATGAGCCTTGAATGAATTTTTGAAGCCTTAACATAAATTCTGCAAACTTTATTAAAAAGGAAAACTAAATCCTAATGCTACGGACTTCGGCCGAGGCACAAGACATGGCTTCGGCACACTCGGCGCGATTCGCCCGAGGCTCAAGCGAAGGCTTCGGCCCACTCGGTGCGATTCGCCCGAGGCTTAAGCGAAGGCTTCGGCACACTCGGTGCGATTCGCCCGAGGCTACCGACTCAACCGAGACTAACTGACTCAACCGACCCGGTCGAGGCTCATCCGACTCGGTCGAGGCTCGAGGCGAAGGCTCGGCGCACCGGCTTTCCGAGGCCTACGGCACTCAAGCTTTTCCCCTTTCTCTCTTTCTCCCTGCCAGTCGGGGCCCGCTGGTCAGGGCGACCAAGCTCGGCACGCTACCGCCGAGGCCAGGCTCGGCGTCAACGGCGGAGTTTTGCGCCGAGGTCGTTGACCGGCCCTAGCTCGTCGACGGCGACGCTTCCGGTGACGCTGAGACCATCACTGGGTGCGGGTTTTGCGAGGCGAACACGACTAACCGACTTGCTAAGCCAGAGGGATACCGGAGCAAGCTCGACGGCGGCCATGGCGAAGCGGCGGTTCTGCGACTCGGCGACGGAACTCTTCCCGGCGGCTTGCGACTCGGCGAGGTTCACTAGCCCAAGCAAGACCTAAGCGACCTATTGGAGCAACTCTCGGGCTTCGGCATCCCCGGCATTGCTTGGAGCTATGCACGGCGGCGGTCCAGCGGCGGTCCATGGCGGACACGGCGACGACCCGGCTCGGTTCCGGCTGAAACACGGCGAAAGAGAGGGCTCTAACTAACTCTAAGATACTACGGAGGTAGAGCAGACTAGAACATGGCCCGGTTTAGGGTGGCTTGGCCGGAGATGGCCGGTCCACATGAAGGTCATGGTGGCGGCCATGGCGAGAGCTTGCGGATGGCATCCGCCGTTCCGGCAGCTAGAGAGGGAGAAGAGAAACCAACCCTTACCGGAGAAGGAGGAGGTCATGGCAGAGAAACCGGCGGAAGGAATCGAACGGTGGTGCGGTGAGGAGCTAATAATCGCTCGCCGAGGTTCGGCGGGCGGCGGCGGAGCTCTGGTCGAGTGAAGATGGGGTGGAGTGGAGCGAGGGAGAGAGCGAGCGAAGAAGGCTCTCCTGGCTTGCGAGCGCGGGGCGGAACGAAGGCAAAAGGAACGAAGTGCTAGGTGCATTGCACCTGGCCGGTTCCCGTCGGGGGAACTCCCGACCGGATGCGGCGGCGGCAGGCGTCGCGCGACACGCGGCGGGCGAGGACGTGGTGCATGGAGCGACGTGGCGAGTTCGGGCGCAAACCACGGGCGGCGTGCGGTGGTTTGGCCGAGCCGGCGAGGCGGGTTCTCGCGGCCGAGGGCGGGTTTGGCCGGCGCGGAGGGAGCGGCGGCGCGGGGAGAAGAGGAAGAAGAGACTGACAGGCCGGGCCCACTGGGGTTAAACTAATGAGGTTTGGTTAAAAACTTTGAAGCTCTATAACTCCTAAACTAAGCCGAAACAGGAGAAGGTCCTAAAAGCAAAGTTCTTAGAATTTTGTAAGGAACAAATCATCTTTAAGGCTCAAGTCCAAATTCTGTTGTTTAAAAAATTTTAGTGCTAAACCATTTTCTAATGCAAGAAATCATAATTTAACAGCTTTTTCTGAGAAAGTGCTTTAAAGCAAAGTTGTTCCTTTCACCAAGATCTACAACTTTGTTATAAGGCACTTGGTCAGAACAGAAAGCAAACAAGGTTACACTAGAGGACCAAACAAGGACTTAAGCACTTAACAAGCATATGCGCATGAAAAGATGAGATGCTATGCTTATGCCATGCCAAATTATGCATTTAGGGATTGCTTAACACCAGGGTGTTACAGTGGCGGCCACACCACAAACAATTGGTGTGGTCTCGCAAACTAGAAGCCCCTATGATGTACAACAATGGTGCGCGCAAGCACGGTAGGTAAGAGGTATGCAAACCTCACTAAACACTAGTCCTAACACACCTGGAGCAAGCGCAAAGCGGTAGTCTAACTAGCTTAAGCACTTGCAAAGCACCTACACTAATCACCTAGTATATCACTTAAGTACTTTGGTGGCTAGAGCAACTAAATATGTGTCTATACACTTGGTACACTTCCTTGAGCTCCAACCTTAAGTTTTTGGCCGGCTCACTTAAGTACTTTGGTGGCTAGAGCAACTAAATATGTGTCTATACACTTGGTACACTTCCTTGAGCTCCAACCTTAAGTTTTTGGCCGGCCATGGGGGTATATATAGAGCCCAAACCAAATAGAGTCATTGGACACCATAGATGGACTTTTCTGCGTAGCATCGGACGCTCCTGTCAGGAGCATCGGACGCGCGTCCGATGTCACTTTAACGGCTAGTTGCCGACCTAGCACTGAGTCACATCGGACTCTGACAGCGTCTGATGCGGCAGCAACCGACGCGCCCGATGTCTTCAGAGCCTCTCTAGAACCTCTCTGCATGGGCATCGGACGCAGGGGTCCTATAGCGTCCGATGTGCATCGGTGCGTCCGATTGTAATACTGTGCACGATGCACAGTGTTACCATTGCGTCCGATTGTGACAACATCAGCGTTTACGATGCTTCTGCTGGCACTGACTTGAGCTAGGGTTTACCATCGGTGCGTCCGACGCTTGCGAAGCCAGCATCTGATGTCTCTTTTTCTTCGTTTTTCACGATTTCTTGCACTGTCTTGGTTCCAGTCTTGTGCCTTGGACTTTGCTTGATCTTTGTGAGTCTTCTATTGAGCTTCTAATGTTTGCTTGAGGTGTTGATCATCGGATCATCACTTTGCCTTTGTTCAAGTCACATTTGCCCCCTGTTGGACTACAAAGCAAACACTTGCAAACACATTAGTCCAATTTGGTTATGTTGTTCATCAACTACCAAAATCCAAAGTTAATGGGTCGAGGTCCATTTTCCTTACAAAACACCAACAATCCTACATGATGGTGAAATGCATGGATAAGAGGGTCTAGTTGTCGACCCCGATGGTGCTTAATGAGAGCCATCCTTCCTTCTGGGATGAAGTCATGAAGAAGTCAATCGCTTGGTCACACATGGTAATCTTGAACACACCCCCACAGCTTTGAATTGTCTTCAGTTGCACACACTCCCTAGCCAACTCCTGAACCTTAAACAACCTTACTTTTGGACGTTGCAACCTTTTCCTGTTCAGCAGTCTGCCTCTTCTACCAAATGCTGAGCATCATGGCATTCCTATTCTCCTGAATTATGTTGAACTTTTCATGTTGTTGTCCATGACCCTAACAGCTGGGCTCCTTGGCTTCTTGGCTGGACTGATCCTGTGCTGCGTGTGCTGGGTGTGCTCCAAGCCCTCTTGCTCCTAGTGTTAGTGGGGTTAGCTGATCTGCACCCTCTTGTTCTTCCAATGTTCATCATCACTAGTGTTGTACTCACTATGGTGGTCCAGGAGCATATGAGCTGGAGCCATCCAGTGGTACTCCTAGGAAATTTGGTCCAGCTCTTGCTGGTAAGGTGGCCACCCATTCTTGAGCTTCCTCCATTCTGGATGCCCCTGGTAAAGATGATGAACAAGCAACATGAGTACCCAATAGGTCGTATGAGCCTGGTGAAAAAAGACAGTTTGCTAGGAGTTATACCTGAGTTTTTGTCTTTCACCACTCATTAGAAGCTAGAACTGATCCATCTGCCCTGCGGCCTAATCAGTGGCTTTCCGGAGTTTCCGATGAACGACCAAAGGGTCTTTAACTGCCTTACCCTGTTGCCAAACTGCTCATTATCATGAACAAGGCCTGTCGCAAACATAGTACCTCTCTATGATATCCTTCCAACAAAAAATTAAACTATTGCATTGTACCTGGTATGCATGAACAACAGCAACCAAACAATTTTCACAACAATTGCACAGATCAAAAGAACTACTCAACAAGTACATCTCGTAACTATGGTCGCGCTGCGAAGACGTACAACTATTGCAGTGTGCACTGAAACAGTACTTATCGGGACTTATGGAGGGGATATGTCATCCATGGTACGAAGTTGTCCGTGGACTGAGCTTGCGGCGGTTGTGAAGACGTGTTCGCGTCCCTTGATCCGCCTACAACTGACGGAGCGTCGCCACGACCCCAGGTACCTCGACTCCACCTCGACCTCTGCCTCCACCTCAACCTCAACCTCCACCTCCATCGTTGCGATGGAGCGCAAGCTGAGGGTACCTCTGCCGTTGCGGGGAGGCACGCGCACGGGAGGAGGAGTCCGATTGCCACCAATTCCACCGTCATCGGGACCGGAAAAAAGAATGCCTTCGTAGGCATGGATCTCGGGCCAATCCTCGCCAGCGTTGAGGTCTAGAGCATCCATCACTAGCCAGATAGGGTTGGGGGTGGTCGAAGACCCCGGGAAGCGGTACGACGCGTTGGTGAAGGCGTTGAAAACCCCGGTCGCGGAGAAACCTAGCGGCTGGCCGGGACAGGAAGTCCCTGGTGTGGCCGCCGTCGCCGTACATGTCCTCGTCGTCGTAACCGTTGTAGCCACTAGTAGAAAGATGATTTTTCCTAGCGCCTCCTTTTTTTTACTGGCGATTTAGTTACCACGCGCCTATAGAAATGAAACTGTGGGCCTCAAGTCTAGAACCGCTTGTAGAAATTGATTTCTACAGGAGGTTTATTAAGACAACCGCCTGTAGAAATATCATGCGGTTTGTTAAGACAACCGCTTAGAAATGTCTTATTTCTACAGGCGGTTTGTCTTAATAAACCTCCTGTAGAAATCCATTTCTACAGGCGGTTCGTTAAGACATCCGCCTGTAGAAATACATGTGTTTTTAAAATTCAATTTTTTTTTCAAACGATCTCGGATGAGAAAACACCCAAAATAAAAGTTGTTTATCTCGAAAAGTTATGAAACTTTGTAAATTACAACTTTTAATTTGAAGTCATCTTTTTAACGAAAATATGTTTGAATGGTCTCAAATTTGAAATTCAAATTTTGTAAACGACCTTGGATGGAGAAATGACCAATATAAAAGTTGTTCATCTCGAAAAGTTATGAAACTTTGTAGTTGACAACTTTTTAATTTGAAACAGTTTAGGACCTCAAACAAGCAAATTATATTAGGGTTTGTATAATATGTCACTACAAGAAATGGCTAGCTTTGTGACATAAAATTCATTTGTGATGCTGACGTTAATTATGATATAGTTGATGACATAATACGTTAGTTATGACATGATTTATGTCATAATACGTTAGTTATGACATGAGTTGAAGGGCAAATCATCTTTTCACATTACACTTTTGTCATAATACACATAACTGATGTCATAATTCACATAACTAATGTCATAATTCACATAACTATGTCATAATTAACATCACAAAGCCCATCATAAATAGATTTATGTCACAAAGCCAACCATTTCTTGTAGTGTGTGGGGAACCGAAAGGGTATATGAATATATGTAAGTGTGTGGTGCAGTAGTAGAGGAGGCTCCGCACGAGATCGAGGTTGTGAGTTCGAATCCCACCGGCTGTATTAGCCCGCGAAAAATACCGCGACTTGCGACTTCGACGAAGACATGCGAGCGCTGGGCGGTGGGGTCCTTTCCCCTAATTAAAATATTTTTTTCATATTTATTTTTCAGCTTTTTCGGAAATTTTTTCCACAGACGGTTCGCTAGGTCAACCGTCTGTGGAAATAGACATTTTTACAGGCGGTTTGTTAAGTCAACCGCCTGTGGAAACCTATTTCCACAGGCGATTCACAAGCAACCGCTTGTGCTATGCTCCTATTTATACTGGCCCCAAGCATAAGCATAGGGGTTCAGAAAAACACCCGTAAAAATATCTTACCAACCGCTTGTGTAGTATTGTTCTGTACCAGTGAGCCGTCCATCGCCAGGCATGGATCGATCAACACTAGTATCACTAACCACGTGGAAGATGGATCATGGATAACGTGCCATGTTCATAATTGAAATGGATGAATGAATGTGGGCGTGCAGTGCGACCGCATCCATATGATTACCCGGCCGGCCGGCTTTTCTGGTGCAAGTTGATCTGAGTCCAGTCTCGAGTGCGAGCACTCCAGCGCTAACTGGCCATTACACGAGAAACCAGGGCGGGGTAATGGACAAGCGGAAGAATATAGCTAGCAGCTACCTGGAGTAGGAATCAGAATCAGGGGAAGGGGGGATGGATGCACCGATGCAGGTATGCATCGGTCAGCAGGTGGAGCGAAAGCTCCCCTCCCACAGACAAAAACGCCAAAGTATCTGTATCTGCTGCAGGAATAGCCTGATTTCCTGGAAGCAAGGAGGGTCCTGCATGCAGGAAAATTCGCTAGCTTAACAGAACTAGAATTTTAATTGGGGCTGAATTTGATGGAATTCGATTGCGATCGAGATGGCGGGCATATAATATATATATAATATTACTGGAGTACTTACTATATATATACTGACAAGGATTGATGTGTCCCGACCCGTCCATGCACAAACAGATAGTACTTTACATGGGTGCTATACAAATCGAAATTAAAAGCGTTATCTATCAGGCACTTGCGTTGGTGAGGGCCACACCATGCATTGCAGTTGCAGCGGATATGCATATAGTATGCATATATACAGTCGATTCGATGATTGGTTAGTAGTCTTAGTCCTGCTTCCTCCTTGATCCGCCGCCGCCGTCTGCTTCCCAGACGTCCTACAAAGGAGGCTAGCTACACTCCACTTGATGTCATATCCATGGACGCTTTGTGGCTTGCGTGGAAGCATGCATATCCATGATTTTAATTTAATGTTGAGTTTCATCAAAATTAGACATCTCCTATACTACATACGTGTATGGCTAATTAATGTATGTAGTCAAATTTAAATCAGGGTGCTAACATAAATCGTCTACTATCATTAAATAAATACTCTTATAGCCCCAATAGGATTTAATCTATGGTGGTAGGGACAATCTATACATCCACACTATAGACCTGTTTGGCGAAGCTAAGCTTTTTTTTTGTCAAACACCTACAAATAACTTTATGAGTGAAGCTACTTTTTCCTCCTATCATAGAGAGATAGGATGAGATGAAACTAAAAAAGTAGTTTATTCAAACTTCTTCTGACATAAGTGGGACCATTAGGGATGAAGACTGCGTGTGCTCTTCGACATGCAGGGCGCAGGAGAGAGCTGCGACCGCCACTAGGTAAGTACGCCGTCGTCAGAGCTCGCGGTAGCGTGGATAGCTCTATGATGTCGGGGCTCGCGGCCACCAAGGCAGGTGATGGCGCTGTCATAGGGAGCCAGCTAGGCGAGGTAGGCACAGAGCTAGGGCTCGGGACTGAGGATGCCGCCACCACTGCTGTGGGGAGCTAGTTCGGTGAGGGAGGTGTGGTCCCAAGGCACGGGGCCGGGGACACCGCCACTGGGGAATCCAGTCGGGCAAGCATCTATGACGCGGCCAACAAGGCATAGCCTACTAGGGCATAGCCACTGGGGCATGGCCCATCAGCGAATGTAGTTAGACTATCTCCAACAACATAGGCATTAGGTGACCCATACCCAAAATCTGTGATATGCAGGACTTTTGCATCAAAAAACCAACCTCTAATAGAGCAGGCAAACAAGCAACTCATTTTGTGGCGATGGGGAAGTGGAACCCAAATAAGCATCTTATCTCGGTCTCTTTTTTGCGTCTCTACGCACGACCCACCAAAACAGGAGGGGAAGACCGGACGACGACCGGAGCCGGCGGCCGCGTGCATGCTCATGCGGCGGCCCCATACCCGCACCGCAACTGCTTAGTGGAGAGGGAGGCGATCGCCGTGCCCGCTCCACGCGGCGGCCCCAGATCTGCACCGCCCCTACTCGGCGCGGAGGGAGGCGGCCAGCGTGGAGGGAGGCGAGCGGCGCTCGGCGTCGAGGCAGGTGCAGCGACGCTCGCACGGAGGTGACGCGAGCCGCACTCGGCATGGAGGGAGACGCCGACACCGAGGGAGGGGGCGGGCGCTCATAGCGGAGGGAGGCGAGCTTGCGCTCCGGTGCGGAGGGAGGCGACCGACACCGAGGGAGGCGGCCGGGGCGCTCGGTGCGGAAGGGAGGCAACCACACCCCAACGCGGTGGAGGCGGGTGGCGCTCAGCGCGATGGGAGGCGGGAGACGGGCGACTGCGAGAGGTTCTCCGTTTGGGTGGCTGTTGGAGACCCTAAGTTTTTAGGGGCGTCCATTCTTTTACTGTACGCCAACCTAAACCATGTATAGTCCCTCTTATTCGAGTTATCGGGTTGGAGATCGTCTTACGGTCGCTCAGAATGCCAACTCACTCGGCCCGTCGGAGCGTGAAGCACGGCGAGCTGTCTAGCGGCGGCTGCCGGAAAATGGTCCACTCTGTCCCTCCATGATGAAGGATTTTACGATAAAAAAAAAGAAAAACAAAGGTGTATATAGTCAATTTATTTGTTTGGTGTCTGATGTTGTGAAGGTGTTTTGTCAAATGAGATGATAAAACAACTTAGAGCACTCCAACGGGGTAAAAAAATGGGTTTTGCAATTTTTTTGTTTGGGCAAAATATGGTACTTGTCAACTCTCACTATTAATATGACAAAGGTACAAAAAGAGTCAATCTCCAACGGTTTGCATTTAGACTTGACCAAAACTAAAAAATTGTGCATGCGAGAGAAAAATATCCCGCGAGAGTAGCACACGAGGACGATTGGCAAGCGAACCGCAGCTTGGCATATATTGCCAAATATCACCCGATTTTTTGCCAAGTTGCTAAAAATCTAAGCTCTTTGCCAAAAACCGTTGGATATGAGATTTTTAGATGTTTTTTGCAGAACAAGAATGTCAAACCCATTTCAAACCGTTGGAGTTTACTCTTAGTTTCATCGATAAAGCTACTTGTAAATGTGAAACTAAAAAACAGCCTCACTAGTTGAGCTGTGGCATACAGAGCCCATATATGTGTTTAGGTTCTCGGTGTTTTTAGCTCCTTCAAGAGCACTTTAGAAATAGGAAATCTATAACTGTATTAAGTTAAAACCCACTAGGTATTTCTCTTAACATGCAAGCTATCCAACTAGGCACCTCACTAGCTATTCTTCAACATTATAAGTTATCTAACTAGCCAATACATTATCACATAAATTAACAATCTACTAAGCGAAACCTTCACTAGCTATTTATGAAGGACGGAAAGTGCTACCAGAAAGCGACTAGAGGGGGGGTGAATGGGAGCTTCAAATTTCCTTTCAGAAACTTGTTGCTACTGTTCCGAGAATCAACCCCAAGAGCAAACCTAGAGCTTGCAAGTGTCCACGACCCTAGATGTAGGGTGGAATGCTTCCAAGAAGCACAACGAGACACTACACAACTCAAGAAACCCAAAGCAACAACCCAAAAACCAACTCCGACAACGAACGAACGACGAACTACGGACGAGAACGCGCACAACACACCTGACCGGACCTGGCCAGCGTCCGGTCAGAGATCACCCGGACGTGTCCCGGTCTGGAAAAATCGGTTCTGGACCTTACTGTTAGTGACCGACTCTCTGTGGAGATGCGTCCGGTCAGGAGTCCAGCGTCCAGTCAGTTCAGACAAACGCAGTGAACAGTACACCTGTGCGTCCGATCACACACAACCCTAGTGTCCGGTCAAGTCGAGAAAAACTGAACGTTGGCACATTCAACGACCGGACTCCACGCCGAGCGTCCGGTCACCCAGATGCAAGCGTCCGGTCACACCGAAACTTCACTGTTCATCCACCGATTCGACTCAATCTCACCCAAACGAAACCTCTAGTGTTCAAACTTGGTGAGAGGAGTCACAAGGAGGATAGTGAGCTACTCCTAGGAGATCATGGCTCGAACCTATCTCCAAATTGATGGATCGAAGAAATTCGAGGAGAAGGGAGAAAAGTTGGATCCAAAACGAAACAACCGATCGATCTACTTGTCCATGAGGTTTGAGTGAATTCCTTCGGTGAAAGTGATTACCTCACTGCAAAGAACAAGTTGATTCAAATGGTTTTTGCAAAACGAAGCAACGTAGAGAGAGAATGATCAACGGGAAAATCGGGGAGAAAATGAAGAACGCGAAGAACAAGTTCAAAACGCAAATCGAACCATGAATTGCCAGCCGAAATTCGTCCCCACGAGGAGACAACGAGATTACGGTCTCGTTTCCTCAAAAAGCAAATACACAGAGGCATTGTTCACCGTCTCTGTGGATCTCAGTAGCTACAGCAGGATGTGGGAGAGCAGGAAAACCTAGAAGGCAAAATAGCAATGGCTGAGATAGTCTGGAGGAGGGGAGGCCTCTCCTTATATAGCCTAATACAATTATTCCCCTTCTACCCTTACAGCTAATGAGCGAGCAGGCTAACCCTAAGGGTATTCCTGACCAACTCGAGGTAGGTGGTGATCCGACGGCCACGCCCGCACAACTGGTAGCTTTGCCTCGACGCGACCTCACCGATTGCCGCCACGTGCCGCCACCGCCCCGCTCGTCCTTTTCACGGACCTCGCCCCCGGTTTTGTGGCTGAAACCGGGAAACCTGTCATCATGACCAACCCCCGGTTTTGAGGCCCAAACCGGGAAACCAACCGTCCATCGCCTGAGTTTTGTGGCCCAAACTCAGAAACCCGCAGCGCCTAGGTTTTGAGGCCCAAACCTGGAACCCGTCCTCAGCCCGAGTTTTGTGGCCCAAACTCGGAAACCGGCCGCACCCAGGTTTTGAGGCCCAAACCTGGAAACCGTCCACCCGATGGTTTTTCTGTGGCTCAACCATCAAACCGATCCGTTGAGGGGATGCACCGCCCGTGCACCCCGTCCACCGACACATGTCCCCAGGTCCTCGACCCGAGCAACACTGTGCCCCGCAAGTCTCCGCTCGTCGTTGTCCTAGCTGTCAGCCACCACAGCTGACCCTCAGGCCACCGGTCCCTCAGTCCAAGCCTCACGTCCACCCTTCACCGCTCCCGGTCCATCGGCACGACACGTCTCTACTTGACCTTCACCTTGCCTTCGATCACTATATCCGTGCTCAACACCTGCACAACACAAGCTAAAGAATATGCGCATTATCCTAGTTGACAATCACTCATCACTCGAGACTCGGCATACACCCATGTATCCGCAATCTCCCCCTTGATGAGTGCATTGTCAACTACCAACACAAATCATGATGTAAAAAAGAAGAAGGAAGAGAGAAGGAGAAGAGAGAACTCGACCAAGTGACCCAAAAGCATAGCAAAGCCGAAGAA
Source organism: Coix lacryma-jobi var. lacryma-jobi (assembly GCA_009763385.1). NCBI lineage: Eukaryota > Viridiplantae > Streptophyta > Magnoliopsida > Poales > Poaceae > Coix > Coix lacryma-jobi. The sequence goes on from CM019828.1 coordinate 69,626,655, forward strand.
GGTCAAGTGGAAAGAGCAAGACAACTTGATCCCCAAAGACATGGGCAACGACTCAACGCAACCAAGCAAAGCAAAGCTAGCCCTCAAGAAGAGGTAGAATAGGCTCAACACCGCTAGCAAGAAAGCTCGACACCATTGAAGGTAATACAGCTCGACACCAATTGAAATATCGGTTGGAAATCAAGCACAAAAAACTAGCCCTCAAGAAGAGGCAGAACGGGCTCAACACCGCTAGCAAGAAAGCTCGATACCAACTGAGGGAATGCCAACTGAAAGGCAAAAGAGCTCGATACCAAATGAAGATATAGGCAAAGTCGCTAGTCCCTGAAGAAAGAGGCAAAGGCTCAACACAAAGCTACCAAAAATGCTCCGAACCAATTGACAATTCATCAAACAAAAGCCCAAGCAAACTCCCCCTCCAATAGTGCACATGATTTGACAAATTTCTCCCCCTTAGTTGATAATGCACTATCAGGCAAACTTCTCCCTTCCAAATGCATATGAGTCAAAAATGCAAGTTAGCAGCTTCAGAAATATAGTCTAGAGAACGAGAAGATGCTCTACATAGTATACTCTAATGACACAACAAGAAGCATGCATGCCAACAAAGGCTCAAACTGATCACCAGATACGAAGTATGAACATTTAAGCAAAGTGAGCAGTTTTAGCCATTCAGAAAAGGATGTTCACCATAAAAATAGCACTGAACATGTATAGACAGGAAGTCAGACAAGTGCTAATCATGTATACAAGGTGAACTACCCCTAGCAAAGTTCAATCATCATGCTATAGAATGAAACATAGACGTGTGATTTCAGATTTTAATCGGAGTTGCAGCGGTGAAATTACACAAGGTCAAAATTTAGCATGTGATTGCGAGAGGTTGAAAGCTTGTCATTGCCTAACTTTTCAACCGAGCTAAGCCTATGCAGCAGCAATCAGAAGCTTAAAACATCGGTTTTGGTCATACACTACACGACTCAAGTTTAACTCATTGTGCAATGAGAAACAGTCTCGATACCGTGATGTGCTGACAAGCAATCCTATCTCGATCTTTATAATTCACTTAACTTGGTTCAATTTTATGACAGAGTATGAGCATACCAAGCAGTGAAAGACTCGGAACTAGAGACATAGCTACCTAAGGGGAGCACCAACGCCATTGCACAGGCCCTCCCATTCGAACCTCATTTGGGAGGTGTACGATCAAATGAAGCATCGGAGTGAAGAAGCCTGGTGGAAAGATTTTCTCCAGCTTACAGAGCAACACAGGTGCAGCTTTCTCCAAGTCATCAATGACGGACCGAGATATCTCCTTGGCACATAGCTGGCGGAAGAAATAGCTCAACTCTGCCAAGACAACCCACATAGGCTCAGGAACATAGCCTCGAACCATCGTCGGAAGAAGCCGTTCGATCCATACGTGGAAGTCATGACTCTTCATCCCTAGGACTCGCAGAGTAGATAAGTTGACTCCTCTCGTTAGATTCGCTGCATATCCATCAGGGAATGTCAATGTCTGGATCCACTGAAGTATTTCTTTCCTTTGTGGCCTGCCCAAGACGAAATCGACCTTGGGCCGTGTCCATCTCCTCCCGGGCTGAGGAGGCAGCATCTCTTGCTTTGGTCTATCGCACAACAGTGTCAGGTCTAGTCTAGCCTTAGGGTTGTCCTTAGACTTTTCAGTGTCCATGAGTGTTCCCCAAAGCGACTCAGCGATGTTCTTTTTAGTGTGCATTACATCAATGTTATGTGGCAAGAAGAAGATCGTCATAATAAGGGGAGTCTTTCCAAGCCTGACTTATGAGTCCCATATGCTCCTGACCATACCCCGCAAACGACCGTCTGTTTCGTTGAACTGGAGAGCATCTATCTGAGCATGAACCTCGGCACCGGTCAGCATCCGAGGTGGAGGATCTCTCACCACGACACCTTTGGTAAAGTTCTTGGTATCCCGTCTGAAAGGATGGTCAAGAGGCAGGAATTGTCGATGTTGGTCGAACGCCGAATACTTGCCACCCTTCTTCAACCAGATAAATCTCGTAGCTGTCTTACAAACGGGGCATGAGAACTTGCCATGGACACACCAGGCACAGAATATCCCATATGCCAGGTAGTCATGTAGTGAGTACTGGTACCAGATGTGCATTGTGAAGTTAGACCTTGAAGCTCGGTCGTATGTCAATACCCCTTCATTCCAAGCAGTTTCCAATTCATCAATCAGAGGCTCCATGTACACACCCATGTTATTCCCCGGGTGTCCAGGAATTATCAACGACAAGAAGACAGTATGACGTTGAAATAGGACGCCGGGGGGGAGATTGAGGGGGATAACGAAGACGGGCCAACAGGTGTACGGGACAACCATGAGTCCATAGGGATTGAAACCGTCCGTTGCAAACGCAACACGAACATTACGAGCCTCTCTAGCTTTGTCATGATGGATGCCATCGAAATGGGCCCATGCTTCACCATCAGCGGGATGTACCAACTTCTCAGGATTGTATCGGGTACCCTGTTTGTGCCATGTCATCTGTTTCGCGGATTCCTCGGTCATGTAGAGACGTTGGATCCTCGGTGTGAACGGCAGGTAACGCAGGACTTTCATGGGGATAGAAAGCTGCCTCTTTGGGCCTTCACCATCGTCTACCTCCATGTATCTCGACGCTTTACACTTCGGACAGTAACCTGCATCCGTGAGATCTTCCTGAAGAGGACGCACCCATTTGGACAAGCATGTATCTGCTCATACGGCATCTTCAGGGCACGAAGCGGTTTTCTGTGACTCGTACAGGCTCTTTGGCAATATGTGGCCGTCCGGAAGCATGCTACCAAATAGGGCCAACATACCATCGAACGCATCTCGACTCAGGTTGAACTGGGACTTGAACCCCATCACACGGCCAATGGCATCCAGTTGAGAAACTGTTGTCCGCTCGTGAAGGGGTTTCTGTGCCGAAGACATCATCTCATAAAACGCCTTTGCGGTCTTCTCCATCTCCTCCTCCGTACGTCCTTCAGCGTACTGTGCTTCTTGGAAGTCATCTAACATGTCTGCTACCCCCGCATCAGCATCAAAGTCCTCCAGACGTGGTCGCACTGCCTCCGCTCTCAAACAATGTGCTTCACCATGGTAGATCCACCGGGTGTAGTCCGGCGTGAATCCATTGTTCACAAGATGTTTAGCCATGTTCTCCTTGTCTTGCCTTCTCCGGTTCCCACATCTGCTGCATGGGCACAACACTTTGATCTCTCCTCGCCGAGCCGCGCCAAATGCATTGTTCACGAAAGCATCTGTCTTGCGCAACCATTCATCAGTGAAATCACTTCTGCTTCTACGGCCCGAGTACATCCACTGACGGTCATCCATCCTACTGTCATGCATCCGAGTACTTACATATCTACCTCCGAGTACTTCCATCCTACTATCATCTAATAGGTGAGGATAGGTCCTAATCCCACCCGCGGATACGTACATGAGGCCAGTTCCCATTGTCTGCCCCGAGCCGAGACAGAATTTCGGCAGCACCTCCCCGATGTTCTCAAGATACACGTCCCTATAGGGAGAGTGTGTATCCGGAGAACAACAGGGAGGTGATGCCGAAACTCCATCTTGAATCGGGGCAGACCATGGGAACTAGCCTCATCGACACATCTGCGGGCTGTCCAAGTAACGTGGACAATCCAAAACAGATACGGTTATCGATATGCAGAGACCTGCATACCTCCAGCCGTATCTCTTTCGGACGGGAGACACCTAACTGGGTTCAATGACCTAAGACCCTTTTCTGGGAGGAGACATTATTTATACCTAGGGTGCCGGTGGAGTCAGGCTAGCGGCGCAGTGGCGAGTCGGTGCAGTGGCGAGGCGAAGCGGTGCAGGCAGACCCGCGACGACGACGAAGACGATCGAGGTCGCCGAGGATCTCCGGCTTGGCCCCGACAGGTCCTCCTACAGAAAAGACAAAAAAGATAGTATCAATTAGAAATTTCGGTAGAACCTCCCCTGCACGGTGAGGTTTCAAAACCTGCAAGAAACAACGACACGATGGCCGACATCCACATATATACGACACGATGGCCGACATCCACATACATACGACACGATGGCGATATCCACAACATTCACATGCATACCACTATACTAACAACTACTACTTACTACGTGGGCCGATCGACGACGACGGAGCGGACGAACTCGGGGCGGTAGGGGTGGGAAAGGTGCCGGGCTGCGCCTTCGTGCCTGGCTAACCGGCGGGCTTTCGGCTCTCCGCCTAGCCCTTAAGCTCTCCTCTTCTCTCCTCTCTCCTCCTCTCTCCTACCTCCTCCTCCTACTCTCTCTCTCTCCTGTCCTCCTCCTCCTCCTCCTCCTCCTCCTTCCAACCGGGCGTGCACGGGGGGTGTGGGGGGGGGAGGGGGAGGGGGGGGGGCGGGGAGGCGGCAGGGGGTTCGCATCCGGGCCTGGGGACGGCGAGCGAGCGCGGGGAGGAGGCGGGCGGGAGCAGGGCCGGCGGGAGCGGGGCGGGGGGGAGCGGTGGGGCGGGCGGGGGGAGGCGGCGGCGGAACGGGCCGGGGCGGGGGGTGGCGGAGGGGGGTGGAGGGGGGCAGGGAGGGCGGCGAGGGGACGGCGGGAGGGCGGCGGCGCGCTGGCGGGGGCGGCCGGCGGGGCAGGAGGGGCCGGCGGGAGGGACGGGCGGGAGGCGGCGGCGGCGGCGCGACGGCGGAGGCGGAGGCGCGACGGCGTGTGTGTTTTGGTTGTGTGTGCGGGGCGGGCGCCGCGGCGGCCTTTTATTTTCACTGGTCGCTTCTTTGCCGAGAGCCAGATCAGGTGGCTCTCGGCAAAGAGGAAACCTTGCCGAGAGCACGTGATCTGGCTCTCGGCAAGGCTTTTTTTTTATTTTTTTTGGTAAATTCTATGCCGAGAGCCCTGACCCTGGCTCTCGCATAGGTGCCCTTTGCCGAGGGCTTTAGGAAGCTCTCGGCAAAGCATATTATTTTTTTTTTGTTTTTTTGCTCCCAATTTTTCCTGTGGCCTTGCTACAGTACTACAAGCCAAGATTTCAAATTTGAAGTGTTTTCCATAAATCTTGCTATATTTCGCGCATTTTTTTTTAATTTGATGATTTTTTCCGCGGGACGCACGTTTGAACTGCAGGTGCATGAAATAATGAAACTCAGCGATTCGAAAAATGGTATTCATTCTTTAGAGGGTATTTCGACACCGTATCCAGGGACAGGTGCGGAGACTCGACCGTCTCGTGCACGAGAAACGGCGACCAAGTTGCGTGATATTGGATTTAAAATTATTAAAAATACAAACGAAGTCAGAAAATCATGAAAATGAACGAGTGACCTTGACATCGCATGTAGAGACTATGAAAAAAATTTGGGAATGTTTGGAGCAAGTGGTGACGCAAGATGGTTAAAACCCTGATTTAACCATATCATCACATGTGACATCTTGTGGAGATCTCAGGGTTTTAACCATCTTGCGTCACCACTTGCTCCAAACATTCCCAAATTTTTTTCAGAGCCTCTACATGCGATGTCAAGGTCACTCGTCCATTTTCATGATTTTCTGACTTCGTTTGTATTTTTAATAATTTGAAATCCAATATCACGCAACTTGGTCGCCGTTTCTCGTGCACGAGACGGTCGAGTCTCCGCACCTGTCCCTGGATACGGTGTCGAAAGACCCTCTGAAGAATGAATACCATTTTTCGAATCGCTGAGTTTCATTATTTCATGCACTTGCAGTTCAAACGTGCGTCCCGCGGAAAAAATCATCAAATTAAAAAAAATGCGCGAAATATAGCAAGATTTATGGAAAACACTTCAAATTTGAAATCTTGGTTTGTAGTACTGTAGCAAGGCCACAGGAAAAATTGGGAGCAAAAAAACAAAAAAAAAATAATATGCTTTGCCGAGAGCTTCCTAAAGCCCTCGGCAAAGGGCACCTATGCCGAGAGCTAGGGCCAGGGCTCTCGGCATAGAATTTACCAAAAAAAAAAATTCAACCCTGTGCCGAGAGCCTAACAGAGGGCTCTCGGCAAAGGTAACGGCGCAGGGGGAGCCGTTCGCGAGGGTTCCGTTTGCCGACGAGTATTCTATGCCGAGGGTTCGGCTCTCGGCATAGGGTCCCTTTGCCGAGAGCCTGACTTCGCCGAGAGTCGGACCCTCGGCGTAGGAATCGTCGCCGAGTTTCTTATGGTGCCGAGGGCTGGCTCTCGGCAAAGAGCCCTTTGCCGAGTGCCCGTGTTTTAGCTCTCGGCAAAGAGCCGGACACTCGGCAAAGAGCTCGTCTTCGGCAGTGATATATATATATATATATATCATTTTGCAATAAATATTTTTTATAAAAAGAATCAGTCAAAGTTATACTTTTAAGACCGTGTCGTTGTCTAAAACGACTTCTTTTTCCTATACGAAGGGAGTATATACGTATTCTCTCCATCTAAAAAGAAAACAATCTTTTCACACAAAATCTAAAAAGTGTTTAGTTCAAGGCTGAAAAGTTTTTGGGTGCCACATCAAATTTTATCATTATTTTAGCTATTTAAAATAGACCAATAAAAAAATAAATTACATATTTTGTCTCGAAACCATGAGACCAATTTATTAGGACTAAATAATTCATCATTGAAAGGAAAATGGACCTCGGTCCATTTAACTTTAGATTTTGGTGTTTGATGATTAACATAACCAAATTGGACTAATATGTTTGCATGTGTTTGTAGTCCAATAGGGTGCAAATATGACTTGGACGAAGACAATGTGATGATCCAATGATCAACACCTCAAGGAAGACATTGGAAGCTCAGTAGAAGACTCACAAAGATCAAGCAAAGTCCAAGGCACAAGACTGGAACCAAGACGGCGCAAGAAATCACGAAGAAACGAAGAGATTGAGACATCGGACGCTGCATCGGACGCTGGCTTCGCAAGCGTCAGACGCACCGATGGCAAACCCTAGCTCGTGTCAGCGCCAGCAAAAGCATCGCACGTTGAGACCGTGCACATCAGACGCAATGGTAACACTGTGCATCGTGCACAGTATTACATCGGACACACCGATGTATATCGGACACTACAGGACCCTTGCATCTGATGCCCATGCAGAGAGATTCCAGAGAGGCTCTGAAGACATTAGACGCGTTAGGTGGTGAAGCATCGGAAGCTGTCAGAGTCCGATGTGACTCAGTGCTAGGTCGGCAACTAGCCGTTAAAGTGACATCGGACGCCCATCCGATGCTCCCGACAGGAGCGTCCGATGCTACGCAGAAAAGTCCATTTTCTGTGTCTAACGGCTCTATTTGGATGAGGCTCTATATATACCCCCATGGCCGGCCAAATACATATGGTTGGGGCTCAAGGAAGTGTACCAAGTGCATAGACACATATTTAGTTGCTCTAGCCACCAAAGTGCTTAGTGATATACTAGGTGATTAGTGTAGATGCTTTGCAAAGTGCTTAGGCTAGTTTGACCACCGCTTTGCGCTTGCTCTAGGTGTTAGGCCTAGTGTTTAGTGAGGTTTGCATACCTCTTACCTACCGGTGCTTGCGCGCACCGTTGTTGTACATCGGAGGGGCTTGTAGTCTTGCGAGACCACACCAACTGTGTTTGTGCTGTGGCCGTCACCGTGTACCGAAGGGAACAAGGCCCGCGGCGGTTTGGCCGGAAGCTTGATAGTGAAGACGGCGGGGAGCATCCGGGAGAGGCTTTGCCACGAGTGGCTTAACCGGAGACCCACTTGCGTGTGGGGAAGCCCTGGAGCTATCCACGGAGTTACCCAACCGGGAGCTTGGCCCTTGCGAGGGATTCCTTGCGAGGGGCTCCAACGAGAACTAGGGGGAAGCTTGAGCGCTTCTCGATACATCGGTAAAAATACCGGAGTCGTCGACGGGAGTTTGCATCTCTACCTCTCTCTTTAGCTTCCGCATTTACTTTGTTTCCTTGTTGTGAGCTTAATCTATCCTAGCTTAGTTGATAGGTTTGGATCATAGGTTGCAAAACTCTTTTGCGGTAGAGATAGCAACACACCTAGCAAAATCTTAGTTGCACATTAGTTAGTCTATCTTCTTGCATAAGTTTTGACTAGGTGATAATTAGAGGCCATAGTTAGAGTACAATTTTTAGTTGCCTAATTCACCCCCCTCTTAGGCGTCACGGTCCTTTCAATTGGTATTAAAGCTGGTTGGCTCATTTGTGGACTCTTGGCTTCAACGCCTTCGAGCCGATGCCCGGGATGGATACCTCTAGGCCTCCACAAATTGACGACACAAACTTCCCCTTCTATAGTGCTAGAATGGCTTGCTACCTAGAAGCAGTTGATCTAGGTGTTTGGAGAGTCACCCGCGATGGGATGAGACCCCCCTAAGAATCCCAACAAGTTAACCACGGGTGATGAAAAGGAAATTCATCTTAATGCTAGAGCTAAAAATTGCTTGTTTGAATCTTTTAGCATGGATGTGTTTAACCAAGTTTTTACTTTACAAACATCTCATGAAATTTGGTTAAAACTTCATGAGCTCCATGATGGTACAAGTAATGTCCATGAGCAAAAACATCACCTAATTAGAACTAGTTATGATTCCTTTAAAATGAATGATAATGAGCTTGTTCATGATATGTATTCTCGTTTGAATCTAATTATCAATGAGCTCAATTCTATTGGAATTACAAAACTAGGTGATGCGGATATTGTGAGGAAGATCATCTGTGTGCTTCCAAAGAATAAGTATGCAACCATCATTACCATCCTCCACAACATGGAAGATTTGAGCACAATGACCCCGACCATTGTCATTGGCAAATTGGTGACATTTGAAATGTCACGCAAGATGGGTCAAGAAGAAGCCACTTCATCAAGCAAAGGCATAGCTCTCACATGTGATGAGCACAAGAAAATGAAGGGCAAGAAGCAAATTAAGACAAGCTCCTCAAGTGAAGATGAGGAAGAAGAAGAGGATGATGATGAAGAGTCAAGTGATGATGATCGAGCCTCCACCTCATCCAACTTCTCCTTAGATGAAGAAGAAACAATCAAGCTAGTGCAAGGAGTGAAGAGCATGATCCGCAAGCTCAATGTCAAAGGTGTGCCCATCACAATTGAAGATTGCCTCTTCACCAATCAAAGAAGAGAGCAAAGAAAAAATGGATGTTATAGATGTGGCAATAAAGGGCACTTTGTGGAAGATTGTCCAAAACAAAAGCCCACACCCAAGGACAAGAAAAAGAAGGGATGCAAGGTGAAAGCCCTCACCATCATCAGGACATGTGATGATTCATCAAGTGATGATGAAGACCAACACAAGAGGCGCGGTCACAAGCACTCACCATCAAGCTCCTCACGTGTGTGCCTTATGGCACGAGGTAACAAAAACTCTATCTCTAGTGACAGTGATAGTGATGATGAGCTACCTTATTATGATCAACTTGTGCAAGATAATCTCAACTATGCTAAGGCTTGCACTAGTCAACAAAAGAAAATAAATACTTTAAAAGAAAAATTAGATAGTTCTCAACAAGCTTATAAGGCTATGCTTGATCAATATGAAACTTTTTCAAACCTAAATGTTGAGGTATCTAATAAAATTGAGAAACTTGAAGCTAGTGTAAGCACAAGTGATAGCACAAGTAATGATGAGCAACTTGTTAAGAAAAATGAAAAACTAAAATCAAAGTTAGCTAGCACTCAAGATGCTTACAAAAGCTTGCTTGCTAAAATGGAAATCATGTGCAAACATTGTGATGAGCTAACTAACAAAGTTGCTGATCTTGAAACCATCGGAGCAAACCCCACCGAGACAACTAAAATTGAAAAAAACAATTAAAAAGGATGTCTCTACTTCTTGCATTGATTTACTTGATTTAGACTCATCCATGCGGAAACAAGCTTGTGTTGAGGATGTGATTGTAGATACATATACACAAGAAGTTGCAATGGAGAATGAGAAGCTAAGGCAAGAAGTGGCTCGCCTCACCATGGACTTGACTCAAGCAAAAGACAAGACGGAGCAAACCCGAACTCATCAAGATAACACCGTCAAGGGAGTGAAGAAGCTTGATGAAGAGCAAACCGTGGTTTGTTATGTTTGCCACAAGAAGGCCACAAGTCATATGAGTGCAAGGTGAAGCATGGGGGAGAGAAGAAGAAAGAGAAAAACAAAAAGCAAACAAGCAAGCTCTCCAACACCTACACCAACAAGGTGAACAAGAAGGCATCCACACCTTATCTTTTGAAGAAGAAGAAGAAGAATGACAAGGTGGTGGCCATCAAGGTGAACAAGCAAGCCAACAATGGGGCCAAACGCATTTGGGTGCCTAAGGACATTATCTCAACCATAAAGAGCACCAAAAAGGTTTGGATCCCGAAAGGGAATGTGACACTCTAGTGTCAAGCACTGCATTAGGCACTGCAATTAGCTACTAAGAAAGCATAAGCAATGCATTGCATCATTTCATGTGCATGAGTATGCTTTTGGTCTTTTGTTCGTTTATTTGAATTGGATTTCCATTTGACTTGATGCTTTAAATTGATACCTGCTTTGGCAAATGATTCTATAAAATGGAGAATATTGAGTAGAGTGTTTTTCATGTTGAAGTTTTGGCTCAGTTCAAAATAGTTTGTCAAATAAAAATGAGTTAAACAAAAATGCTTTATGCTTTAAAATTGGCTTTATTTTTGCAGAGGCTACAAAAATGGTTTTCAGAAAAAGTGCCTTATATGAAAGTTGTAGTGAAAATTATTTCAAGCAACTTTTGTATTTTTGTCAAAACCTAGTTTGGAGATTTTGAAACTATTTTGTGTGGTCAATGTTTGAAAAGTTTTGAGAAAAAGAAAAAAGAAAAACGTTTTTCTTCCGCGCGCCCCATCCGGCCCACTCGGCCTTTCCGGCCCATTTCCGCGCGCCGGCTCAGCCTCGCCCGCGCCCGCCCGCGCGTGCGCCCGCGCGCGCTGCACGCCGCTCGCCGACCCGCGGTCGCGCCGTACGCCGGCGACGCGGCGACGTGGCCGTTTTTCCCTGCCGAGGATCTGCGTCCGCCTATCGTCGCCTGATCTCCTCCGCCCGAGCACACAAGCTATCTTGCTTGCCCTCTCCCGCTCCGCCTCGCCTGCTGCGCCGGCCTTGCCGACCGCGCCACGCTGCGCCCGTCGCATCGCCGTGGCCCCCGCCACGACCGCCGGCCGGCCACGCCGTGAGCAAAACCCCGTGCGCCGCTCACTCCTCTCCCCCATCCACCAGTCCACTCGCTCGCTCCCGCTCTCTCTCTCTCTTGCTTTCGCACCACACAGCGCAAGCGCTCGGCCTGCTCTCGCCGTCGCGCGCCACCACCGGCCACGCCGTGTTCCGGCCTCACCGAAGCACCGCCGTTCGATTACTCCCGCACACTACTCCGCCCTCACCTCGCACACGCCGTGCGCGCGCTAACTCCCCCGGCCGAGCCCCACCGACGCCGGAGGACGAAGTGCCCTCTTCGGTTCATCATCGCCGCCGCAGAGCCCGCATCGCCGTTCCTCCCCGACCTGAGCACCACCGCCTCTCTTCTTCCTCCTCGAGCCTCATCAACCCAAGGCAAGGTGAGAACACTGCTTAGCCTTAACGCTACTGCTCTCTCTCCTCCCTATCCCTACCGGCCGAGCGCTATGGCCGCCGCCGTGGCCATGCGCGAGGTCAAGCTTCCTCGGAGCTTGCCGAGCCAAACCACCTCCCCGTTCATGCTTCTTAGGGTTCGTAGAAGCCTAAGCCTCCCCCAATTGCACCGGCAATCGCCGAAAACGGCAAGGCCGCGCGTTGCCACCGTCGTCGCGCGCCGCCGCTCGCCACCGGCATGCTCGGGCCATCCGCTAGCCACACCATCACCACCACTCAGTCCGCCTCGTCGAGACGAGCTCATCGAACCTAGTCTCGCCGCCGGCGACCTCGCCGTCGACAAGCTTCCGCCGGTCAAACCTCACCCCTGTCTCTCTCTCGCTGGCAAGTGGGTCCGTTGACCCCTGGGCCCCTCGCGTCAGCCTCTCTATGGTCCATGGACCGGGTGCATGTAGCCTGTTGGGACGATTCAAATGTTTTTCTTTTTAGTTTTAATTTCCAGAGATGCTTGTTATTTTTGTACAGCTCGATTTATAAGTCCAAATGAAGTGCTTTCAGTTTTATTAGATTTTTTATAAGTAGATCTATCATGGAAAAATATGAATGTATTTTTGGTAGCAGTTTATTTTACTGTTTTCATTTATTTCAGTTTACATGCTTTTGTTCGGATAAATGGAAATAAGTGTTTTCTGAGGGAGTTAATTCATGGGAAAATTTGTATAGGTTCTTTGTTATGTTTTGTGCCTGTGAAAATTATATAAAGTACTGTTCTTATGGAAAAATTTTCTGTTATAGTTAAAAGTCCTTTTTTGCTGATTTCTTAGAATAAGTGTTAAGCTTTTTTATATGCTGAAATAAAATATGGGAAAATTTGTGTAGTCTCTGTATGCCATGAAGAGTCTAAGAAAATATAAACCTGATCTGTTATATGGAAAAATTGGAAGTTGCTTTACAACTGTGCTTGTCTGTGTTTATCTTTAGAAATTCATGTAAGAAAATATATGATGATCCTGATTATGGAACTTTCTTGACAAATATGAAATGTGAAATGGAATCTGGGAAAAATATGAAAGTAGGTTTAGCACCCTTTTGCAGTAAGGTTGTAGTTCAAGTGTTCTTTTCTGCCTTAGATTTGTTATTTTTGTGTAGGCATGTATGTTCATGATCTAGTAATAAATTTTCTGAAGTAGCAGGGTTATGAGTAGCATAAGCCAGGAAAAATATGAAATCTGTTGTTTGACACTGTTTGGGCAAGGAGCTAGTACAAAGTACCTTTTTGGGCAGTTTGCTTGTCATTTTTTGTATCTGTAGTTCTGTATTTTATTTTGGGCTGAAATTTGTTCAGTGGAGTCCAGCAAGTGTTGATTACCTTCTGGAATTTTTTTGGATTTTTCTGAGTTCAGAAAGATGCACTTGCAGTTCAATCGGAGTTTCTTTTGATTTATTTAAATAAGGAAAAAGGGGAATAATCAGATTTGTTTTATGAAATAATTAAGAAATTACCTCAATGTCAAAAGTGGTTCAACAAGTTGGCTTTGTTGGTTTGCAAGAAATATTTTGTCATGTCTTCTTCATCTAGCACCGCATTTATTTAATTATATATTCATCGCATGCAATAGGATCGACCCCGCCGGAGCCCCATCCAGAGCAGGAGTTAAACGCCGAGCCGGAGATCCAGGAGCTGCAGCAGCCGGAGGAAGTCGACCCCGTCCACGACCCTAACTTACCTGAGTGCCCCTCTCACGAGGCATCAGTCTTCACTCAAGGCAAGCCCCGGAGCATTCTAAGCCTCCCAGTTTTTATAATTAAATTATTTGAGTCCTTTTTTTTACTGTGATGCATTAAGTATAGGAGTTGATTGAATCCTATTTGTTGCATTACCATTCCTTGATTATTGATTACTATCTACCTTGTTATCCTGTTACCGCTTTATATGTAGAATTGCTTAGCCTGCTTAATAAAAGTAGTAGTTAAGGATGTTTCCGTAATACCCCGATGGGTATTTACCGGATCACGGTTGGCTATATTTGCTATCGTGGAAAAGAACCTGAGTCGTAGTGAAATACGGTCAATGGGATGGCAGGGCACAAGTTCGGAAACTTGGGGCAGTCCATCCATTGGATCGTGTAGGTTTGTATCGATGTTGGCCCTCGTTCATTTTTGAACGCGCCCTTTTACTTAGGGATATGTCGGTGCCGTAATCATCGACCCCAAAGCCGGTTAGAAGCTGTTCGGGCCGGTTTCAACCCGTGTCGTGCCCTCTAGTACGGAAGTTGCGATCTGCCGCGTGAGGCCATCGCCAGACTCCGATTGGGCGGTCCGTGCTTGAACCGCGGCGATTACCACCACGAACAAGCGTCGAGCGGTTGCCCAATGCATGGACCCGACGGGGAAAGTGTGGGCTGGTATTAAAGGTCTTTCACTAGCTGGATTGGAATTCGATTCGAGTCGCCGTCTCCCCCGGTTAGTGGGAAACTATGGCGAGCTTCACCACGATACAACTCCATGTGATGTTTAAAGGTTCAACTAAAATGTGGATGAGTCAACTGGATATGGTTATATTATTGATTGTTAGATTCAAGTGAGTGCTCTAGTATAGGTAATAACCTAGAACTAAGGAATAGGTTTAAAAGTAACAGCTCATCATAATCATTAATTACCCCTTATCTGAATTTGAGCTTTTCGCAACTATAGATCCCAGCTCTACCTCAAAAGCCTTGCATACCCTTGGAGTCCTTTTATTTTCGGTTAGACGGGTAAGTCTAGCTGAGTACATTCCCGTACTCAGGGTTTATCCCGTTTGCTGCAGATGGCCAGGTCTACTTTGGCTATTGTAAGCACTGCCTCTACCCGGTGGAAGGTGATGAGGAGTAGGCCCAGGGCAGGGTCGTCCAGAAGCTTCCCTTTTTCTTTTGCTGGTCTGAGACTGTTAGTGGCACATTATCTAAAAAAGGGAGGAGTGAGTCGTGTTGAGTGGATTTATCAAACAAGGTTTTATTTGGACCACATGTGTAGTGGTCATGTTTCAAACTATTTCAGCTTCCGCACTTTTAAAATTCGGTTTGTAATAACTCTGTTTTAAAATTCGTACTCTGATGTTAAATTCGGTTTCATTTCCGCTGTGATGTATCTTTACGAATGTGATCCTTGAACAATGCGATCCTGTATGATGTATGGTGTTAGAAATCCTTCATGATTTCCGGACTACCGGGGTTATATGGGTTCAAGTATCAGTCGAAGTCAGACGAATTTGGCTAAGATAATACTTGAGCTCTTATAATCAGGACGGTTCCACCACAGGGAAGTGAGTAGTAAAGTGGACTACGGGGAATTTGGAGACTTGGCAAAGGTTGGGTGCATATCATGGGATGTATCACATTGGATCATGTCATTGCCAACTATGTTTGTGCCTACTATGGACCCAAGTTCCCCTTCCCATGTTAGGTAACTAGATTTAAATTCTTGCAAATTCTTTTAGCATCTAGTTCCTTCCATTGCCTAGGTTTGCATTTGCATATTTAAATCCTTTGTCATGCATATACTAGGCTTATCATATGGTAGTTTTGCTCTGTATCATTCTCATCCTTGGAGCAAAACTACATGGTTTATTTTGCTTAGGAGCATGACACATAGCTTCTCTTACTTATATTTATCTTATATGTGCCAAAGTCCAAATAGTAGATAAACTAGCCCGATTACCATCTTCAATTGGTGTCACGTTTTTAGTGATGTCAACTTGCAAAATGGTAGTTTGACCTTACAAGTCAATATGCATGTCTCCTACAAGTATTCCAAACTTGTATGCACACTTTTAGGAGGGAGTTTAATCTACAATTTGGAAGCTTTGAGACTAACACTACTTTCGAGTTTATCATGTGTGTAGTAGTCTCATTGCAAGGAAAATGGAGTCCCCGGAGACAAGCATCGTGTGTGGCGATAATCAATTGGTATCTACATGTGGTATTCCTAACCGATATCATTATGTTGATTTCAATTTGATACTCTTATATGCTTTTTCCATGCATTATATAGATTAAAATCCCTTGTGCATTAGTTTGTCGTTTATGCATATGCTTTGCCATACACCATATGTATGCATACACTTAAGGGGAGTTCAGTTTATATAATGTGAGAGTCAAGTTTTATGATCAATTTCACTCCACATAAAAAGGATCACAAAATTTGACCCTCCCTTGTGCCACTAATGTCTTCCTTTTCGGTGTTTGATTCCAAAGGGGGAGAATTTGAAGGACCAAAAACAAGCTCAACTCAAAATAAATAACCCAAATCAAAATTCAAAAATTTGCGTGGTTATTATTTTGGGAAGTTTCCTATTTTGGGAATGGTCCTAGAAAGGGAGGAAGTAGATTATGGAGTTAGGGAGAGACTTAAATCCATAATGCCACAAAGGGACTCTATGGAAAGGACAAGATACATTATAATAGTCTTGTTTCAATTTAGATCTTCTAGCATCATATGATCTTGTCTTTGCTTTGCATCCTAGCAAGTAGATTGCATTTTTAAATTACGTATCTATTATTTGCTTGCTTTGGTTGTGTTGTCATCAATCACCAAAACAGGGGAGATTGTAAGGAAAATGGACCTCGACCCGTTTAACTTTGGATTTTGGTGTTTGATGATCAACATAACCAAATTGGACTAATGTGTTTGCAAGTGTTTGTAGTCCAACAGGGTGCAAATATGACTTGCACGAAGGCAATGTGATGATCCAATGATCAACACCTCAAGCAAGTCATTGGAGGCTCAGTAGAAGGCTCACAAAGATCAAGCAAAGTCCAAGGCACAAGACTGCAACCAAGATGGCGCAAGAAATCGCGAAGAAATGAAGAGAATGAGACATCGGACGCTGGCTTCGCAAGCGTCGGACGTGCCGATGGCAAACCCTAGCTCGTGTCAGCGCCTGCAAAAGCATCGGACGCTGAGACCGTGCACACCGGACGCAACAGTAACTCTGCATCATGCACAGTATTACATCGGGCGCACCGATGTACATCGGACGCTACAGGACCCTTGCGTCCGATGCCTATGCAGAGAGGTTCTAGAGAGGCTCTGAAGACATCGGACGCGTCAGGTGGTGTAGCATCGGACGCTGTCAGAGTCCGATGTGATTTAGTGCCAGGTCGGACTCTGACATTGGACGCGCGTCCGATGCTCCCGACGGGAGCGTCCAATGCTACGCAGAAAAGTCCATCTTTGGTGTCCAACGACTCTATTTGGATGAGGATCTATATATACCCCCATGGCCGGCCAAATACATATGGTTGGGGCTCAAGGAAGTGTACCAAGTGCATAGACACATATTTAGTTGCTCTAGCCACCAAAGTGCTTAGTGATATACTAGGTGATTAGTGTAGGTGCTTTGCGAAGTGCTTAGGCTAGTTAGACCACTACTTTGCGCTTGCTCTAGGTGTTAGGCCTAGTGTTTAGTGAGGTTTACATACCTCTTACCTACCGGTGCTTGTGCGCACCGTTGTTGTACATCGGAGGGGCTTGTAGTCTTGCGAGACCACACCAACTGCGTTTGTGGTGTGGCCGCCACTGTGTACCTAAGGGAACAAGGACCGCGGTGGTTCGGCCGGAAGCTTGATAGTGAAGACAGCGGGGAGCATCCAGGAGAGGCTTTGCCACAAGTGGCTTAACTGGAGACCCACTTGCATGTGGGGAAGGCCCGGAGCTATCCACGGAGTTACCCGACCGGGAGCTTGGCCCTTGCGAGGGATTCCTTGCGAGGGGCTCCAATGAGGACTAGGGGAAAGCTTGTGCGCTTCTCGATACCTCGGTAAAAATACCGGAGTCGTCGACGGGAGTTTGCATCTCTACCTCTCTCTTTAGCTTCCGCATTTATTTTGCTTCCTTGTTGTGAGCTTAATCTTTCCTAGCTTAGTTGATAGGCTAGTTGATAGGTTTAGATCATAGGTTTCAAAACTCTTTTGCGGTAGAGATAGCAACACACCTAGCAAAACCTTAGTTGCACATTAGTTAGTCTATCTTCTTGCATAAGTTTTGACTAGGTGATAATTAGAGGCCATAGTTAGAGTAAAGTTTTTAGTTGCCTAATTCACCCCTCTCTTAGGCGTCACGTTCCTTTCAGTCATTAGCATATGTTTACTGTAGCACAACATTGTCAAATCATGGACTAATTAGGCATAAAAATTGTCTCGCAAAGTTATTGCAATATGTATAATTAGTTATTTTTTAGTCTAGATTTAATACTCTATAAATGTGTCAAACATTCGATATGATAGGTGAAACATTTTTGGGTGGGAACTAAGCACCCCTAAGGCCAATCTCAATGGTGAGTTTCATTTTGTTGTTTCCAAGACTGTCATGTCATATGAAATAAAATGAAACTTGAATGAAACTCTCCATTGAGAGTGAGAGTTTCATTCTAAAGTTTCATAGGCATTAAATTTCATGACTCATAGAGAGTTGGTATTCGTGCCAAGAGAGTTCTAGATGAAACTCATTTCTTCTCTCTTCTTAAATACAATGTCATGTCATAAAAAACACTTATGTGGCAGCATATTTAATGCAAATGAAACTCAAATGAAATCCCAGTGAGATTGGCCTAAGGTGCAAGCTCATGCACTGTAAAAAGCCACCCTATCAAGAAACTCTTATCCATTGAATTTAGTTCAGGATGCGACATTGTACGTTTGATTGCCACAGTTAGTCGGGTTCTCGTCCGCCGATCCGTATTATGAATTACCCTGTCTTTAGTGTTGATGGTCCTTACAGTCAATATTATACCATCAACTAATGCATAGAATGATATTAAATGAACCATAAAGCATAGTTGTAGGGTTTGATTCTAATGAGTTCCACGAGTTGTGTTATTCTCACTTGTTTTGCAGGGTTATCAATATTTCACCATATAGAAGTATCTCAAGTGATGAAACATAGCACACCATTGCGAAGAGCTCGTCGAGGAGATCAAAACGGACATATGGTTTGCTACATTTGGAGTCCCGACGAGAGAGTCCTTGTTGGATACGCCATGGAAGCTTCTAGAACAACCTTGAGTGATCATCAAGCAACATAATTCAGGGACTAAACTGACAGATCCAGCAGCTATGGTGATTTGCTATCTTCCAGGGAGTTCTCCAGCAGATGGGAAAGAGAGGAATCTAACCACGACATGATATTGCGCAAACGGGTCGAAATGTGGCATTAGAAGAGTCTAGAAGACACGAGAAAGAAATCCACCAAAGGAGAGGCAGGTGAGCCACAGAGGGGGGCCGGCCGGCCTCCCCCTTGGGCCGACCGGCCTGGCACAGAGACCAAATCTGCTCCGCTTCGACAGACGACTTCCTACACCCTAGGGTTTGCATATCCACCGTTGTTCAAGGTCGGTTTGATCCAAGGGCTGCGGTTCCTCCCACCGGGCTATATAAATAGCCCCAGACCCCCTCCCTGGAGCATCCATCATTATCTCTATTCATTATCCACCTTCAGAGCAAAAGCTAGGGTTTCTAGATGAGAGGAGTCCCTCGAATGGACAACTAAAAGTGCAATGGCCTCCAATGTGGGTTTTGGTATTGATGACACTCAAATTAGGGACTAATATGTTTCAATGAGGATGACTTGCAACTTTAGTTCCTTGAAAGTGTTAGGAAGATAAAGTAAGGCAAAGGGAGTCCCTCAATTCGACCTTCGATAGGCGGCAATTAAACTTGAAGAAGTGCATCGTTCGATTTTCTTTTGTCTTGAGTTTAGGAATGCCATACTATAAAGAGGGATGCAAAGTTAGGTAGTCTGAAGAGGATAGAGTGCTCAAGTATAAAAATGAAATCAAAAGAGAGACACAGAATCACTTTGCGAGCACTTGGAGAGGTTGCTGTCAACTTCCAGTGTAAGAAGTTCCAGCCCTGAGAGTTCCAGCGAGGTATGTCCTGTCTTCCCAGTGTCGGAAGTTCCGACCTTAAGTCCGAAGTTCTGGCCCTGGGAGTTCCAGCGAGATGTGCCCTATCTTCCCAGTGTTGGAAGTTCCGACATCATACGTCGAAAGTTCCGGCAGTGGGATATTGTTGGTGTTTATTAACCGGCAACTCGTCTTGAGTAATCTCAGACGATTTGTTCGGTGGGGATCGGCGTTCGTAGGACTCGCCGAGTACACAGGGACAGCGATTTATACTGGTTCAGGCCGCTAAATAGCGTAATACCTTATGTCCAGTGCGGCGTTGTGCCTTGTGTATGATTATGATTCAATGTTCGATGATCTAAGCCCGTGCCTGCTTCCCCTTATATATCCGGGTGAAGCATTGCACAGACCGAGTCCTAGTCGGTTACAACAGAGGAGTCCTATTCTAATTACAAGACTTCCTTTAAGAACTCGACTAAGTTACAGTGAGAGTCCTAATCCAAGTACGCTTCGTATCAAGTCTTCGGATCTCTCATGCCGTCCGGGATTAGTCGGAGGGATCATCTTCTGATGATATCT